>OU026153.1:116176045-116338596 GCA_907269105.1 Volucella inanis | reverse complement strand
AAGCTAGTGAGTCTTCATTCGTGAAAAACCGGATTTAATCGAAAGTAGTGGATCCGATGCAATGAGAAACGTGTTAAGAATATCTCGGTTTGTATCCTTTCTACTGTTTTTTTGACTGAAATACTCAGGATTTCGTCAATATTCTTTGTTATTTGCCTCTTCAGATTCTTCAGCCAGTTAACAAAGTGGCAAAACCCATGATCTCCATATACAAGAGTTTTGTGTATGGTTGCTAACATGTTGTACCATGGATAAAGCGATAGGTATACACTTTTAGATTCTGCAGGATAGTTTTTGAATTTCTCTGTATCAATCTCCAAACCACAGGAAAGGATTTCGGGAATTACTTAAAATCGATTAAGTAACCTATTATCTACATGTGCCTGTGATTGAAGTAGTTAGCTCCCAGTTTCTAAAAAATCTTCTGGCCGAATTACCGTCATTAGTTCTGCCCCATTTCTTTTCGGAATCATTCTTGAATTAATCATTTTCTTTTTTTGACAGAAGCTTTTTCTTCAGATATCTTATCCTGCCATTTTTTTATTTCTAGTTTGTAGGAGAAATGCAGCAAACATTTCCGAATCCAGGAAAGCAAAGGAGATATTTTAAAGAAATACATATCTTCATCTGCGTGGCGTGTGACAACCGAATCCAGATACATTTCCTTTGGAGTAGCTTCACATATGTAGCACTTTTCAGATGAATCGTATTGCGAGAAGGCACTGCAAACTTTGCCATCTATCGTTGTCGTAATTATGTTTAAGTCCTTGATTTTAAAATTCGTTAAAACAAAATCCTTGATGTTATTCTGCATTGTTATAGATTCAGTTCTTATGACATTCTTTGTTTCTCTAGTCATTGAAAAGCGGACAGGTCTGCAAAATCTAATCGAATTTGGCCGGGGACTCTGCCAAACAACACTTTTGGAGCTCTAAAAAACAAGCCTTATGGGCACTAAATTAACTAAAAACAAAATTTCGTCGCTGAATACCTCCGCCAAGGTTTGTTTATATCTACGAAGGAAATGACAGCTTTTTTAACAAATTTGCGGCATCCTTTTCCCCCGAAGATCACAAACTCATTTCATTAGCAAGTGTTAATTCTTTAGGAGATGTTTCGTCAATAAGATCTTTGATTTCCCCTTTATTTAACCTTAATGTTACATTTTTCAAATAGTTTTATTGGTCCAGGTTTTGCAACTTCTGATTTGGAACTTGTATTTGGTAAAACTGAGGCTATGCCCTTAAGTGAGAAGACAATAGTCTGTTCTAACCAATCTTCATGTTGTTGGAGGAATCTTCGGCAGTTTCTTCTATTTTTTCCCCATTTGGCTTTTATTCTTTCAAGCATATTACTTATAAACATTTCCAATTCCAAATTATTGGAATACCGTTTTGAGAAGCAACAAACTGCACTATCTTTCGAAGACTTTTTCTTTTGCAGTTTAAAGTTTATTCTTTCAAGCATATTACTTATAAACATTTCCAATTCCAAATTATTGGAATACCGTTTTGAGAAGCAACAAACTGCACTATCTTTCGAAGACTTTTTCTTTTGCAGTTTGTCGCCATAGCTCAAAAAGAACCAACCTCTTCGTATAGGAGAAAATGAAAAACGTTATATGGGGGGGGGGGGGGGCAAAAAATTGCACCGGATTACGGTTTTGTTTATTTTTGAAATCAGAGAAACAGAAAATCCAAAAATTGGATTCTCTACACGTGTCTACGGTTTTAAATTTCCATTTAAAGTTCAAGCAATCACCTTTTTCCTTGTTTTCTTAATCCTGAGTGAAAAACGAGCAAAAAAGTTTAAAAAAAAAAACATAAAAAAATAATATCTACATAGTTCCGCGTAAAGTCTAAATAGTATACGATAGATCCAAAATATTAAAATAGTAATTTTTTTTTTGACAATAGGTAAGGATTTTAATTAAAAATTTTCAAAAAATTGTATTAAGAAACTAAGAAATTTTGTAATTGATTTTTTTACAACAATCATTGACTCTAACAGCTTGCAGCACAATATATTATGCAAATATACAGATATGTGAAGCGAAAACAAACGGTTTTTTTTAGTAAGTGCTGAAAAACCAAATTTTGTTCATAGGAGAACAACTTCATTTTTCAAATAAAGTTCCTCCAGAATGCGAAAATTTCACACTAAGCGACGGATCCATAACACCTGGACGGTGGCAGTTGGTCAAGACAAAGCTTTCGGGAAAGTTCTTGTCCATCATGTGGAAAAGCCTTAGACCACCTCCTATCAGAAGCGATGCTCTCGGGCACTAAAGCCATGTCAAACTTTTCACATATCTTGCGATCTATCACTAAAGCCATAGGTGGATTAGGAGAGTTTGGCCAGATGCAAGACTCGAAGTCGAGGCTAGGTAGGATATCCCTAGCAGACCTTGAACACGGACATCGATCCTAACCAAACCCTTCTCTCCAGAAAGCATTCTAATGATCATCAGGCTCAGCAGCCCGACCCTCAAGCGCAGACTTATAGCATGACCTTAGATGGAGTGTCGATATCGGTCCAGAAATGCATAGCGACGATTCCAATTTATCCGATGCAACTAAACCATCGGACTCCTTTTCTGATACTCTGTAGGAAATAAAAACCGATAACGAACTAAAAAGAAATACTTCACGATTAGAGGAAGATGAGATTTGGGGCACATGTACAGAATCAGATAATTCGAACAGGACCGTGGTGGAGGCTACTCTGGTAAATTGTACCAATGATACGGTTTCTCCAAATTAATCTTTATCACTTAAAAAGGCCTTCGGGCGCACTTATTCTGCGTCTTTCCAAAATCGCAGAAGACATAATCCTAGTGCAGGAATCACTTGAGACATCTGTACACGTTCCACTCTATACAAGAGACAAAGATAAGATACAAGAACTTATATATAAGCAAAACATAGTCTTAATGCATTCTAACTTTCTAACCTTAGAGACCTCGACTTAACAGTTGTCAGACTATAGACTTCCAAAGGATCCTACTGGCTGGCATCGGCATATCTCAGCCATGTGGTAACCTAGAGGGAATGGTACTGGAATCTGGAAAGATAAAAACTGGCCTCATCGGGTGCAACACTAACGCTCATCACACGGTATGGGGCAGTACAGCAATAAACGTCAATTTTTAATTATGTTGTAAATACTAAGTTCATTGTTTGCAACATTGGCAATGAGCCCACTTTTATAATAATAAATCGACAGGAAGTGCTAGATATCACTCTTACCTCTGACAATATCACTTAAATGGAAACAAACTGGATGGTATTGTCTGAACGCTCATTTTCAGACCACACATAGGTATATGCAATTCAACCTAAGTGATGCCCCTCCCAGCAAACCAGTATTCCGGAATTATCGGAAAACTGATTGGCCAAGAAACAGAGGAATACTGTAAAAAACACTATCTTTTGAACTCTTAAGTCCCCCGCGTGACACTAACGAGCTTGACATGAAAGTCAAGGGATTTACTCTGACTCTCAATCAGCTTAAGGCTGCTTCATCTCCTCTTATTCAACGGCAAGAAAAAAGCTGTACTGGTGGACATCAGCACTGGAATCGCCTCGAAACGTTTGCAGAAAACTTTTCCAACTAGAAAATAACATAAAAAAATGACTGACTGACATACAAAGGATTCCTCAAAGTATATAAAAAATAACTGAGGAAGGCAAAGCGATAATCCTGGAAATCATGCTGTAACAAAATTACAGAAACGTCTGAGGCATCGCGGCTAAGAAAACTCCTCTCAACATATCTTATGATGCCAATCTATTAAAAAAAAAAACGATGGCTCTTGGACGACCTCAAGAAGCTCCCATTTCGCTGCTAGTAGCAATCCAAACAGGACTACTACAAGCGTGAAAAAAAAGCATGGTCTGATTTCAGCAGGCAAAATGCCTTGGGCGCTACATAGCTACATAGGCGGTGTCCTTTCTCCACTTCTTCAAAACTTAGTGGTTAATGAACTTCTGATACTTGGAAGCGAGTGGTAGCAGCGTGATAATCTAAATCTTAACAAATTGACCCGTGGGGCAGATCGCTGTGGATTGGGAGTAAAACTGACTTTCTCCACTTTTCCAGGAAATATAAAATTCCAATTATAGAACCTCCCTTAATAAACGGTACCAGTTTAGTATTTTCCGATACAGTAAAATATCTGAGTTTCAATTTTGACGGGAAAATAAACTGGAAACCTTACATTCAAGACAGATTCAAGAATGCTACAGTAGCTTTGTTTTCTTGCAAAAAATCTATTGGGAACATATGGGGCCTTAAATCTCTTATAACTCACACCTTCGGGGTTGTTGTCTGGCTACTCCCTCCGCGGCACTGTACATTCTGTTTCATTTGACACCCATCGATATCTTCGGCAGGCAAGTACCTGAAACCGCAGCTATTAGCCTTAAAGTGACTACACAGTGGATGCTAATGTTCTTAATATACCGGGGATACTCACAGAGAACATTGATTACACTATATCCGAACTTTGGTTTGACAAGGACTTTCATGTAAGCTTCTCCTCTAGATCCTGCATGGAGGACAACTCACTTTTACACAGTTGAATCAAAAACTGATAGCGGGGTTGGTGGGGGTTTTTTCTCAGATAAGCTAAATCTAAGCCTTTCCTCCGGCTTTCAAATCATTGTAGCGTGTTCCAGACGGAAATTTTGGCGATTAAAGGAGCTCTGTCCTGAATGAAGAAAAACGTGATATCTGCAAAGGATATCTGTACCTTCTCGTATAGTCAGGCCGCTAACAAGTCCCTGGACTTATTCTCTTTGAATTCTAGAACCGCTCTTGAATGGCGATCATCTCTTACGGAGATGGCACAGCAGTTCTACGTTCACCTTTGTTGGGTGCCGGGCCAAAGAGACATTCCAGGGAATTGTAGGGCTGACAAACTCGACAAAATTGCTACTAACCAATCGCTACCTGCAAATTAATATTAAAGCTGGATGCTAACATAAGACCAGACCTCAGGTGGTCTGTTGGATGAACATGATCTGGCCAAAGCTGGATCTGAATCTCTCTGAGAGTTTCTGTAGAAGCTGCATGGACGAGGAGACAAAATTCTACCTACTCTGTACAAATCTAGCTCTCTCCAAAAGAAGAAAACTTCACTTAGGAGCTTTCTTCTACAATAACTTAAGCGATCTAAAGAATATAGACGTTTAATGTCTCCTACGCTTCATCATAAGCTCAAATTGGTTTCAAGAGTGGGATGATCACAGATCCAATTGGTATCACAATGGTCAGTAGGCCTGAGTGGGTCAGTCATTTTTACCTAGCTATCTACCTACAGAGCATAGATAGCAAAGTTCCCAGATATTGAAAATCCAAATCCGCTTTCCACTGATTGCCTCTAACTGCGTAAATCGCTCTCAATCAAGCAATTTTACCTCCAAATCGCTCTTATTCTTCCAAATTTACTTACAAATTGCTCTCATTCCAGAAAATTCTGGCTGTAGAGTTGCACAGTGCGTTGGGAATTCGCGTATCTGTGCGAGGGTTAAGGGTTTGCAAAAGTTGTTATGAATAGAGTTTGCCGTTTAAGTTAGTTCATCTATGTCACAGATCATGGCTTTTGGAGAGCATAACCTAAACTATTTTCCTAGATATGATATTAGCTCTTGTATTTTGCCTGCGGTTTTAGTCGCTTCCACTGGCGTTGTAGATCAATACCTTTTGCTATTCTTCTCTATGAAAGATTGTAATCGCAACGAATACAAGCTCCAAATTACAAGTTGCCGGTGCTTGCTTTTTCTTCTTAAGGAAGCAGCCAAAGATCATGTCGATGTTGACGGTGGCACCATTAGCGGCAGTGGGGGCAGCAGCAAAGCCGGATAGTCCCTGCATCCGTCTCCACTGCCTCCGTAGTGTATTCTATGTTGTTTTCCTGCAAATATAAATAGATTGAATACAAAACAATTGTTTTTGTTAATTTAACATTTTGAATTATAATTGCTTTTTGTTCTTCTATGTACAATTACTGGATTTAAAAATAAAGGTGATATGGCTGGTACAATGCCTCCGCCGATGTCCCCGATTTCGTTGTTTCACAGATTTTCTTTTCAACAAAATATGATATTTGAAGCGCTTTTTTTTAAATCGGCAAAATCTCTGCTTCTTTTTTTGACAGTAAGTATTTTTTATTTTTATTTTTATTTTTTTTTTTTGTTTTTTAAGTCCTATCGTTTATATTCCCGAATTTTATAATTCCGAAAGGACTCGAATTGCGGATAAAGGCTCAGGCCCATAGAATCTATTGCGTCCGTTGCGTCTGTTGCGTCGACATTATCGACTGACAGCTCGAAATAATATACACTTTGTTATGGAAGCAGGTCCATAAGGAACGAATATGACGGAAAGTACCGATAAGGTAGTTTTAATTTCTACTTTTTCAATTCGCTGACATACATTCATATATTGAGGTTCACGCATTCACAAATTGAGGGTAAGCACTTTCATTGGTAAAGACATTGAGAGAATGAAGGGAGAATAACTTGAAAAGGAAACATTGACATTAATTTTGTTTCATTTGCGACTGATTTTATGGGACTGTCATTTACAATTCAATTTAAGGAAATTTTTTGCTTCATCATTTATTTGTTTCATAAATTGTTTCCTTTTATGAAAATAATTAATGTTGGATGAGTCGGAGAATATCATGCAACTAATGTTTCTGTTAATTTTTTTTTATTTTTTTTTTTTTTGTAAATAAAATAAGATGAAAAATTTCTTGAAAAAACAAACACAAAAAAAAAGGAATACAAAGCACATTTCTTCAGAAATTAAAAATAGGAAAGTAGAAAGTCTCGTTTTCTGATTCTGCATTATCCACCTTGGTTTGCACTTCCACTTTCATGCTCATTTTTTGATTTTACTATTTTCGTTTGGACTGGATTCCTCTTGAACAAACACTTCACTGCTTTCTTCTCTAAATATGTTAATGTAGTTATGTAATACTACGCAAGCCATTACAATATTGTTGACCATATAAGGGTTGGTTCCTTCGATATGTTTAAGGCCACAAAATCTTTCTTTTAGCAACAAAAATTTTACAAGATTAACAAACACTTTGCAATTAAAGGTAGAACTTGACCTTTAAGCTAAATAGTTAGATAGATTCAACTTTAATTTCAAAAGATTAAAGATTTCTAACTTCAAAATTTTTTATCCGCTTGAGCCTACTACTTCAAAGATCTCTTTTGTCTCCTTTAGAGTGCGTCGAATATTCAATGATTTTAATCCGCTTTCGCATTCATATAGCACCAGGAGTACTTAAGGATCTTAAGATTCACAAATTCGCTCGTCCAGATGATATATCTCCCCTCCTTCTGAACAGGTGTTCTTTCGCGATAGCAAAACCACTGCGTAATCTTTTTCATCAATCCTACTCTTTAGAACTCCTTCCTTACAGATAGAAAACAGCATTTGTCCGGCCCATCACTAAAAAAGGCGAATATTCTTCTCTCTCTCCTACAAACCCACTACACTTACGTCCCTTCTTTCCAAGGTAATGAAAACACTGATAAGCCGTCAACTTATGAAATATCTCGAAACCGGAAAACTTCTCAATGACCGGCAGTATAGTTTTCGTAGCAACAGATTCACTGATGGTTTGATGTGATGTCTCACCGAAAAGTGGGACCATCAACCTTGCAAAGGCAAGATGGATAAGAAATGACCTTTCGAAATGATCAATTCAAGTTGTCTTTGGATGGTTTCAAGTTTAATATTCACAAAATGAATGCTGGTGTACACCAGGACTCCGTTCTGTCCCGGACACTCTTTTTAATTTTCATTAATAACCTCTTGCCTGCTACTTCTAAAAACCGAAAGTCTACTTCTAAACTGGGTTTTCGGGTGAAGCATAACGTTTTTTTTTGCATATCGTTCCATTTGTGACATGTTTTTTTATTTTGATCTTGATCGTTGAAGTGAAAGAAAGGAAAAATAGGTATATTTCAGGGACTATTCACATTGGTGTGGGCACCATCGTCTTTCCCATGAACGTCGTGTTAACATTTTAAGGACAAAGAATTGTTGACAACCGGAACGATTCAATCGGACCATTTTTAAATATGAGCAGTTGGCTTGAAACATTTTTTTTTTTCTTTACACATAAACGCTTAAAGCTAAAATAAAAAAACCTGTCAGAAAAGGAGCGATATGCGGAAAAGCGTTATGCTTGGCCCGAAAATCCACTTTAGAAATTGATTTTCGGCGCAAGTAACCCTTTTTCTTCCCACTTTAAGAAAAAAAATTATAGAACTTTATGCTTGTTTGACCCAAAAAAAATAGAACAGGCCCTTAGTAATACATATATCATTTAAAATTCTGCATTTTGTCTGTACTCAACTTCACCTATATGTATTCAACTACACTTGCTTTCAACTTCATTTTTTCCGGCATTTGAAAATTGAATTTTGTGTGTGCGCTAGTACGTTGCGTGTATAGATGAACTAAGCTAGATGTCAAGCTCTACTAATACTTTTGCAAGCCCTTGACTTTCGCACAGACGCACTGTAAATGAACTACCAACACTTTTGCATCCCTCTTATAGAACATGCCTGGATTTGCTAGAATAAGAGAAATTTACAAGTAAGGTTGCTAGAATAAGAGCAATATACAAGTTAAGTTGCTAGAATGAGAGCAATTTGCACACGTTTGGATGACGATTTTTCTTAAGTAAAATAGGCGGGTCTTGTGTTATTTCAGTGTTCTCGACGTAGAGTTCGTGTCGTGCGGAACAATTTTTGAAGTCAGCGTATTCAGTGTGTGTTCTCAGTTTTTAACCATGGAATATTTTAAATGGACTGGGGATTCGATTTAACATTTGATTTTGCATTTTCAAATAAAATTTGTATAATGTCAGTCATCCCGACTACGTAAATAGAATCAAACGGACAAATTCAAATAATGAAATTTTAATTGAATTAAATGTGATAACTAATAGTACAACCACAGAAGAAATAAGAACGGAATTATGTAGTCTTTGCATGCAATATCTTAAAGAATACAGGGAGGTCGAAAATTTTAAAAAAGCGGAATGGCTATCGAGGAATTTGCATACCAAAATTATGGTGCTAGGAATAATTGAGCTTCTTAAGAACTCATTGCGAAATAAGTAATTCAGTTTCAAATACTGATGAGATAATTTAATTGCTTTTTAATTCCATCGTTTGAATATAACAATTTTTTCTTTGTATTATATGATGTTACTTGCACCAGCTTCGAAAATGTTGCTCCTGCTTCAAAGAGACGAAAAGTAAGTATTTATATAACTGTGCACCCTGCCAATCCTATTTTCCTTTCTCATTGAAATATCCCATGAAACCTTGGTGGATGTTTTCTGTTTCTCCTTTGAGAGAATTGTCGACACACTGCAATGTATGTGTGTGACTTGTACCCGATGTGCTTGGTAGTTGAAAATTCATTCCAGAAATTTTTTCTTCCTTTATAAAGTTGTGGAGAGCATACCAACCAAGAGTCAATATCTGAACTGTTTCTACCCGTATAATATTTGAAAAATTCTAAATCTGTTTGATAATATTCCAAATGCGTGTTCAACCAAATGTCTGGCACGGGTAAGGCGAATGTTAAAGATTTTTTTCTCCGTAATATTGGTGTTATAGGGATGAGGTTTTAGAATGTGTTTCTTTAAAGAAAATGCATAATCCTCCACAATAACAAACGGTGTCCAATGACTTTGTTCGGTGAAAAATTGTCTGCATTTTCTAATTTATTATTCAAAGAATATTTAAATGATGTAGAACACCTGCATCATTTGTGTGTCCATTGCATCCTATAAAGATAAATCGGCCATTTGCATCAACAAACGCAAGCAAAATTATGCTGTTTGTTCCATTATAGTTGTACGTTAATAGTCTTTACGAAGAAATCTGAAGTTGATGTGCTTTCCGACGACTGCCCCTAAACAGTAAGGAAATTGTCATTTTATAGAAAATTTGTCCGCAATCCTTTTCCATTTCTCCGTAGTACTAGGAAACTAGAAATAAAAAGATAGATAAATGTATTGAATTAATTTTAAAATTTGTTTTTTTTTTTTTGTTTTTACTTATAGGTTAACAAAACACAGAACCTCTTAAATATGCAAATTTCTGGCGTTAGGGATCTTTTAGCAAATATATCCGAAATGAAGTAAATTTGGCTCGGAAAATAAGTTGTTCTTTATATAAACTAAACAGATGATGAAAATCTACAACACGACACAGCTTGGGCTATACAATCCATACTAAAGGGAAATATATGCAAAAATAAATTGTTGCGCCAGTAAAAAATACTCAGGGCCAGTCACCCTCATTGTCACCTTCCACTGCATTAGCCTCAAGGAGGTGTACATCTACTTCAAGAAATTCTTCAGAACTATGGTTAATATCAACCCATCATTTTAAATTTTGAAAGCAGACAAAACTTTACGCCACGAAAATTTTAAATTATAAAATTTCAAACAATTGGGTCATCGTCGCAATCAAATGCACTAAAAATGACGCCAGACTTGTTGGAGGAGACCGTGCAGGGCATATTTGACGACAGCGATTTTTAGTATTTAGTTTTAGTAGATCTAGTATTGAAAAATAAAACAAAATGTATAATTTACTTATTTTTAAATATTTTCCTTTTAATTTCTTATATATGGCTCTACACGCTTCCGATACAGCTTTACTTAAAAAACATGTGGATAGCCTTGTCTGGTAATTAGTATTCTATTACGATTTGCCAGTTGCCAGAATCCTTAATGTTGCAGAAAGTTTTTCCCCAGGAGTAATTAAATACTTCATTAACATATTTTCTCGCCGCAAATCTTCATCAACCAAGGACAGTAGCATTTAAAGTTTTTTTTCCGTCAATCTCAAAAAATTATTAAAGAACCCTTGATCATTAATTCTTAATTCTCTAATAAAAGAATATGAGCCTTTTCTGTTTCTTTCTTGTCTAAAAGGCTTTATTCACAATCTTTTTTCTTTTCCTAGACAAACCTACTGATTTTTCGCAGCATTCAAGTAAAGCCTAGAGTATTTGTTGATCAAAGGTGTCACCCACATCCATAATTTTAATAAATCCATTAACGCACTCAATCAGGTTATTCAAAATTTCAATATTTTCTACGTCCATTATCAAGAAGAGCTGTTTTTTTTTGTTTTTATAAAATCTGACACAACAACCGCTTTTGAACGTAAAATCGGCTGTAGGCTATCGTAACGTGTAGAAAGTCGTTTCGTACCGTTTAAAAGACCTCTACGGTTGCTTGTTTTGGAAGCTTCCATGCAAAGATGATACAAAGTATATGGCCATGAGAAATAATAAGCGCAACGCAGAACGCATTTGTTTAGGGAGGCCATTAACTAAATTAAAGAAATGTTTTTTAGATAGAAACCAGCATTTTGTTATTCTTATTGATATTATTTTGTTTCGAAAATATGTATACCACGGTTTATTAGAAACTTTAATTTGTTTTTGTTGATGAACCTTTATTAATAAAAGTGTCACAAGGTGCTTTAGTTACAAATGATTTCTGAGCTGATTTACTTGTTATGGCAACGATAGTAGATTTACGGTTTTTGGCTGCATTTTGTTGACTTGATCAAAGGATTTTAAACTTAATACATTCTTAATCGAATAACAGAATTAGAGTAACCCTGTATGTAAGTTTTATTTTAAGTCGATTTTTTATAAATAATTCAAAAGTTATTAGGAAATGGTCACTAAAAGTACATAAATACATGATACAATTGTATGTCTCAACAATTATTTGTATCTTTTATACCCCTTTGAAGGTAAGCTGTAAGTTTTATTGAAAATATACTTTAAAAGAAGACAAATAATTATTATTTTATAGTATATAGTAGTAGCAATTTTCTCGAGATGTTCCAGCATTTCATCAACTGGAAATTTTTCAATGGATAAATTCCATTTATTGTGTGTAGATTTAAAGAAGCGTTAATGAGAGAAACAAGTTAACAACAATAAGCTTTGATATGTTTGCTAAAAAAAAAAATTAAAAACCTCTCCTTTTACAGTCAAACCATATCTTACTCGTTAAAACTTAACAACACGTTTCTTCAAGCTGTTTATCTTGGCAACCCACCAATTTTACAAGAGTTAGGATTTCTGCTATTAATAAAAGTACAGTGATCACATGTTCAAGTATTTGGCAATTGCCCTTCTTTCGCAGTAATTTGGTATATATTACTCCTAGATGCGCTAAAAAATTAAAAAAGGTAATGGGTGGAATATATTTCAGGTTATTTTATCTTAACCTATCTGAACTTGCTTTAATTGAAGACTCAAGCTGTTTCCAAATTTCCTTTGTTTTTTAAATCATTTGCCATATCATTATCTTTTAATCGTACAGCTTTCAATAGGTCTTTCATATGGGCTTTCATTGGTAACATATCCATTTTATGCAAGTAGATGAGAAGATGAAAATCAGATATTGCGTCGAGAAATTCGGTTTCAATCCAATGCGACATACAGATGCTGAGCGAATTAGAATTTTGTATATGTTTATTCAAGTAGCGATTTTCAACTGGAAAAGGTTGTTTTTGTCATATTGAGGGAATGTGAATTGCGGTTTCAGTGGAGTTGAATTTGGGACATCAACTACCAACTACTCAACCGGCAAGGGACACACTAGTCGTTGAACTTTATTCCCATACTGATCTCTTTCCTTAAAAAAAAGTAATAATAATAGCGTCACAATAAGGTTCAAGTGTAAATAAAATCAAAAACCACAATGAGTAGAATAAAACAGAATAAAAAAGAAAATTCTAGTCGTACAATTTCATTTTGCTGTCTAATTGATCCCAGTAGATAAAAGCATTGAGTGGGTTAACTATCGATTGCCGAACGGTTCAAACCCGTACTAAAATGAAAAGTATTTCTTACGAAAAAAAGTAATCGAAAATAATGCTTATAGGAATAAATATTAAAGTTCCGTTTTTAAAAAAATCACACTTTTTCATACAACACGGTATGCAGACAACCTTGCAGCGTTTGATGATATTGAATTTAGATTTTAAACGATCCACAGCGCACACAGGAGTGCGAAAGTAGTTTGGATCCATAAATCTTCAACGCGCTCAAATGACGGTGGCTGTGAAGTGAGCAGCAAGCAGATCGGCTTTGTCTTAAAAGCTGGCAGCTGGGATGTCATTGTAAATATAAATAAATGAAGGTGAGTATTAGGATGAAGGATAAAATAGAGTTTATATTGCTTGCTATAGGTGAGATACTTTAACTTTAATTTCTGACTCGTTTGAACGGTTTTCCTCTGTCGGGTTCGTCTTATAAGCCTCATTACGGCCGTACCATACCTTTTCTTATGGTTTGATACTCTTCATCTGATAAAGGATAAATCATCTCATTCCAAAGAGAATAGTGATTGGGATCGTGTCATCGAGTAAACATTTATAAAAATAAAAACTTTTATAAAATTTTTCTGTATTGCCTGCGGTTTTTTAAAATTTTTTTTTCTCTAACTGTGTACGAGAAATTGGATAATATGACACAGTGGTCTAGTGAGCCTAGACGGGAGTGTACATCAACGAGTTATCATAGTGCGAAGTTAAAAACAAATTCAGCTAGGTCAGGTGTTCCGTAGCGATGAGTTGTGTGTTGCACCGTCCTGCGGTCATCGTTTGTTCAGAAAGTTGAAGCCTGACATGTATTTACAAACGCGGACGTACTCAGTACTTGGTGCGCCCCACCAAGAAAGCGATTTTTGTCGACTACGTTCTCTCTTCAGTAAGAAATCGAAGAGTATTTGGACAGGATGGATGGATATCCTCATCCATCTCAGGCTACTGATGCGCACTTTCCTGAATTCGGTGTGCAGTTCGTAAACTTTGCATCTCCTTCTCCAAAACCTGTCAAGCAAACGAGACCAAGAAGAACCTTGCATTTAAAATGATTAAGGATATCTTTATCCGTAGGACTATAATGATAAAGGCGACAGATCGCTGCGTTTTGTTCATGGTGATGCAATTAATATAGTCGCACACACTTTTGATAAACTGTGCCGATGATTTTAGTTTGCAAGTTTCGCGAAATTTTGTCAAGTTCATAACCTGGATCACTTTGTCTAAATCGTATCTTCGAATGTATCTTCGAGATTGCTTTCCATGTTTAGAAAGCAGCGAGCGTTCTCCATTGTCATTTTGAACTATCTGACGACTTTGTACTTGTACTTTGTACAACACACCTTTTATCCTGACTTGAAATCGATAAAAGGGCGATAAGTATCGGTTTGGCCTTCTTGGGTTTTGTTTCGGATCTGCTGTAGTGTGAATATTTGATCAATTGTGGACTAAATTTGCTTAAAACATCGCACAAGTTGAATGGTTCGTTCTGGGTCTCCAATCTACAATGTGAAGTGTGATTTTTTTACCTAATTAAATTACTCCTTTCTTCAAGTCTTTGTTCGCGCCTCGTTGGCTTGACGTATTATTTTTTTCTTTTTGGTGAAACGTTTCTTACATACACTTTTTTGCCTTCAGAGAATCCGATGCTGGTCGCAGAGCGCATAAGCCGATCGCACTAGCCAGAACATCGATTGCGGTTTTTCTGCCGACAACTCTGTTCTTCGACGTCAAAGTGATCAATCTGGGTGACTGTTTTATGATCAGGTGACCGCCAAGTTCGTTTGTGAATATTGGGGTGAGTGCTAGCTATAGTGTAGCTCCGTAGCAAAATCAGCAAATAAAACATATTATTTTATAGGCCTATTAGAGACACATGTTGCGGTAAAATGTAGCAGTTAGAACTTTCCCACCAATTTATCGCGTAGTGCAGTAAATAACTAAATTAAATTAGTTAAATTAAATAAAATTAAAAAAGTAAAAAGTAAACTCTGACTTAGATCCTGTTATCAGAACAGGCTAACATTAGCTCTGATGAAAATACCAAAGTAAAAACTCTAGTAAATAATGAATGAATGTTGTCTTAAGTGAATCTCTCTCAATTCATGTGAAACCCAAAAACGAAATTTTCAATTTTAATTGTGCTGCATTTTACCTCTCTGCAATCTTTTGCACGGTGGTAAAATGTTTTAGTTTGAATTTATATTAGTCATCATCAAATTCAATTGATCTACCAAAACGCTGGCTATCTTTGAGGAAAAAATCTCCAAAGCAGAATTTCTTAAACCAACTCTTACATATGCGATCTATTAAGCACTTAACACCATTGAGTTAACACATCTCTCTATGAACATCAGCACCTTTCTTGGTTTATTTAATTATTTATATACAAATTTACACATAATTATTTATGTGTGTCAAATAATGTAAAATGTAAGGCAGCAAATCAAAGAGTGATTTTGCTGTTTGGTTTTCCAGCTTTTTTATTTTTGACAGCTTGAACGTGATTTGTGACGTTTGTCAAAGTCAATCATACTCAGCATTGTGATTTCATCATGGAAATGCCACAGCCCACAGTGAGTGGGCCTTAAAAAAGGCTGGAGGAAGATCCGCTTTTTTATCGAAAAATTGGTTTCAACGACGAAGTTCATTTGTAGTTGAATGGGTATGTTTATAAATAAAACTGCCATATTTGGTACGACGGGAAACCTCAGGCAATACAAGATCTGCACGGGGTAAAATACACTGCTTGGTGCGGCTTATGGTTTCTCGGAATCATTGTATTTTTTCAAAGATCACCGTGGAAACAATGTTAATGGCGGCCACTATCGTTCAAAGATTTTTAACTATTTTTTGCCGAAAATGCACAATCTGAACCTAGTTCAAGAAAGATGGCGCTACATGCCACACAGCACGCGAACCGATAGCACCAATTGAGAAATGAGTTCGGTGAGCAACTTATATCTCGTTTTAGACCAGTGAAACGGCAGGCTATATGGTGTGATTTAACATTTAGACTACTTTTTAGGGGATACATAAAATCTCTTGTCTATGTCGATAAACCAGTGTCAATTGAAACTTTGAAGGCATGTTTACACATATTATTAGCGCATTTAAACGAAAAAAAAAGCATACAAACAGTAATATATAATCATAATAAAACATTCTTCTTCCTTCTGAGTTCTTACACTCCTATAATTGCAATGCTTTTTCCTAATAACAGCTCTACTCAAAGGCATCCGATTGGATGTCTGTCATTGTATCTACGCAGCTAAGATATTTTCAACTTTTTTAACCAAAGTCGAACGAACTCTTGATGCTGTATTTTGTTAATAATTCTGTGTAACAGGAACTTTTATTCCTTCTTTATTTGACCGGATGCTTGACTTATTTACGCCATATAATTTTCCTACAGCAGATGACTTCTCCCTGTTTTCCAATTTCCTGAGGATTTCCATTCTTATTACCCAAATTCTTAGTTCTGACTTAATCCTGACTTTAATTTAGCTTTCTTCTTAAAAAAAAAAGAAATATGAATGAATTTTCACTACTAATTTGTTCCTTTTACATACCATAACTCACAATATATAACACATATGAAAAAAAAGTTCGCTGTACTGCCGGTTTCAGTCACTTAAAAAACACAACTGAATAAATTATGATACATGGAAAAGATTCGTGCATGTCTGTTCACATAAAAAGTATGGCACGCCA
Source organism: Volucella inanis (assembly GCA_907269105.1). Classification (NCBI taxonomy): domain Eukaryota; kingdom Metazoa; phylum Arthropoda; class Insecta; order Diptera; family Syrphidae; genus Volucella; species Volucella inanis. The sequence goes on along the minus strand of OU026153.1, from coordinate 116,321,977 downwards.
TGATTATTTGCAAGAAAAACGGTATTTCGCACAAAAGGAAGTCGAATCTGGGTAGGTATAGAATACATTTTGCCCAGTAATTATTTAAAATTACACTTAAGAATAGTTTCAGATGCCAATACTTTTAATAGTTTTAATCGTTGTATTACATGTAAATGAGTAATGTGAAGAAGTGATAACTATTTTTAAGTTCATTCATCGACCATTATTCTTCTAATTTTAACAATGCATTACATTTGCTTAAGTAAAAGTGATGCTCTTAACCATCTAGTATTGTCAGGTTTATCAACAAAAATCTTAGCTAACCACCTTGCAAATTCATTGCATCTTTTATGAGAGACGTCCAAAGCTTATAGTTTTTCAAAACATTCACATTTGGATGCGAACTTTGTAGCCAATATCAAAACACAGTGCTTAGTGTGGCTTTGCAGTTAAAGTAGTTAATATTTTTCTAAAATTATTGTTTTAATTTTCTAAATATATGCATAAAGAACGAAAAGAGCTTATGACCTACTGCGGAATGGGTTCCGATCGGGTGAGTCAAAATAAAAGTTTTTTAGAAGGTAATTTCGTATATAATATTTGATAAAATTTAAAGTTTTATATATAAAATGTGTACAAATTGGCTTATTTAAAAAAAAACTTGTAAGGATATAAAATAATAAGAGCTGCATTAAATTTATTCCGTAATATACATATTTATTGTAATAGGAAATAAAAAACCTGTTCTGTCATCTAAAAGGCAAGACGTCAAAAAGCACAATGGCTGAGCAAAATGTAATGATTTTCAAAAAAAAAAAAGCCAACTTAACATATGCAAAAAAAAAAAAACAAAACAAAACGAACAGAAAAAGTTAAGCTTTACAGGCACTGAAGTTAGTATGCCGCTTGCAGCCTGCCGTCCTGAAACTCAATCGCCCTCGATTGACGGTTAGATGCAAATACAATTATTTATTAAACCACTCTACTTTACACCGCCTCAATCTGTAAATGAATAAGTGCCGCTTTTTTCCCACCATCAGCAGTGTCGTCTGTCGGGCTAACCCATCTTTTCAGTGTTTTTTCATCCAACACTCCGTCATAAGGTACCTAGGTTTCTCGGTTATTATCGATATCGTGTATGATGTACCGGTCATTCGGTGAGCATTTATGAACGACATAAGGACCTTTAAACTGTGGTAATAATTTTTTATTTTGTCCAATACTAGTATCTACATTGCGAATGACTACAGGCTCCCCTTCTTGAAATGTTTCGGAGGTCCATGTTTTTTCAAAAATTAATTCAGATTTGGCTTTTGGGTTTCTTTTTTCCAATATTTTGAACAGCGCATTTTCTTATGTCGGTAAAGTCAGTTAAAGTCTTTGTCGATTTGTGAATCAAAAATTTAGTTAGTTCATCAACTATGAGACCTCTTTGTTTAACACCAAAAAATAAAACAGACGAAAAAAAGCCAGTGGAGGTGTTTACAGTATTATTTAAGGCATATTCTACGGCAGATAATTGTTTCCCCCAGTCCTCATGATCTACTCCATCCGACATTTTTCTTAACATCTCCTTAAACAATCGGTTCACTCGATCTACTTGGCCGTTGGCCTGTTACGATGCAGTGGCTACTTTAACATGTGAAATACTATTTCCTGCAAAAATTCTGCAAATTCAGCCGATGTAAGACCAGTGCCACGATCATTAATTACTCGGGCAGGGTGTCCATAATATTTAAAGCAGAACAAACGTCTTTCGTAGTGACGGTCAGATATTATTTAACATATGGCATTTTGTGAACGCATCCACAACTACCAGCAGATATGGCCCTAAATGATCAAAATGTATCGCATACAGCAGAACAGGTTTTTCGGTATCATATTCAAATTTGTCTGATTTTGACGTGGCACATTATACAAAATGCATTTAAGGTCGTTTCGTATGAAACTGTGTACTCGGCTTTTCATTTCTAATCTCAATACAACATTTGTCATTAGCTCGATGGCCTATTTGTTTATGAATAAATCGAACAACGTTATCAGTCATTTCAGCGAGTACGTAAAATTGTGGTGAATGATTCGGAAGTTGTCGAAACACTAGACCACCTGTTTATACATAATCAGTAACTGGACTGTTTTCTTACTGAGAAGCTAATTTAGGAAATCACTGGGTTTTAATTTTGTATCCAAATCATACTCGGTTAACAAGGCAGTCAAATGATCTCTATTCAAAGCGTCAGCATGGGCCATATATGCACCAGGACGATATTTAATCTTGTAATCATATTGTTCAAACAATGAAGCCCACTTCGTAATTTCGTTAAAAAATAAGGAAATAGACCTAAACACTGTTCTAGCTGTTTCGGCTTTGTATGCGGTGGATAATTAATAATCGTCTGTATGTGTGTGTTACTCGATAAAATTCCAGAAGAATCAGAGCGATATCCCAACTAATCTATTTCTGTGTAGGCAAATTTAGTTTTACTCATATTTAATTCAACGCTAGCAGTTCGTGAGGTAGTCAATAACCGGATTAAAATCTGGAAATGTTCTTCCAGTGAATCAGAAGCCACTAGAATATCGTCCAAATATACTGCATCGAGTTTGGAATCATAATAATATGACGCTGAAATACAGATGAGGCATTTTTAAACCCTAATGGTATTTTTAAATAATCATATTGATCACCAAAATATGTGAATTTAATTTAGTATTTTATTTCAACGGTCTATAATCAACAAATTTGCGTATATTGCCATCTTTTTTTCAAGCAAACACTAAGGCAGATGCATAAGATGAGGTACTCGGTCGTATAATCTTTTCGTCCAATAAATTGGTGAAAATTTGCTTAACCTGTTCACACTCATCAAAGGAATTTGACTATTTAATATTGACGCATACTATCGTCAGTGTAATAATGATCAATAATTGACGTCAGTGTTCATCTACTCTCTTTTGGTAAACTTGGGTCTATGTCATAGTCAGTTGATTGTGATATAGTCGGGTCAATGTTGGCTAGAAAGGCAGTGTCATCATTTGTAATTACTGACTGGGATTCAATTCATTCTTTTAATTTTGTTTTCATTGTCGGTAGTTCAGGAACCTCTATAAGCCTATCAAAAGTTTTTTTCAAATAAAATAGGTAGGTCAACATCAACACACAACATGCTTGGCTTAAATAAATTAAAAGACGCAAGTACAGCGGTATTATTTTTATTAAAACTAATTTTTTTTTTTGAATTTAATGCCGCGGTCGTATTTGACACAAATTAATATTCATTTTTCTTAAAAAATCACAACCCACTAAAAACGGTACTGATAAACAATGATTAGGAAGTACGTATGTAATTATTTCAGTTATTTTATTACTTAATTTAATCAAGCAATGGACTAGCTGCGCGCACAATAAAAAAATTATTAATCTAACTATACTTGGAACATTTTAATTTAAAAGCAACACTTAACATCTGTAATTCGTTAAACTCGTTACGATAACATCATAACAGCGTTTGATGAGTTGCACGACCCCTCAATGATGATATCAACCAATTCAATTTCAGATATATCAGCATGTGTGGCAAGTTCTTGCATTTCAATTATGTAACGTCGAATTGGTTCGTATGCATTCAGCTTGCATGCATGTAATCGACGGAAAACGTTTTGAGCGGACATTTGTCTTGCAAATTTTCGAAATATACCGCTCGTCCAATTTGAGGGAAACGAATGCATCCTCAAAGTCATTGAACCATTTGCATATATCGTAAGTGCAATTAACGGAGAACTAGAGAACCTTAGATTGAATTCAGTTAACATCAATTGCACGACTCACCATTAACATCAGTAGATGTTGGTGGTTTCGACTGCATCAACGTTGGTGACATCAGTGTAATTCGATTGATTCCGTTAAAAATCGCTTTAATTGCGCCAATTCATGTAATTTTCTTACTCGTACCGGTTGTCGATCTACTTCAGCGTCAGTTAATGCGGTTAAATCATTTAATTTATTTCAATCGGTGTTGGTGTTTCACCAGTTACGGCGGTGGTAGTTGGTTATTTAATAGTAGCAGAAGTTGATGATTGAACGCTAACCTCACTTTCAACTGGCGGTGATTTAGCGGGTTCGTCGATATCGATTTCATAAACGCCATCGGGCAATTCATTGCCTAAATTATGTTCTTCTCGAGCGTCTGTAGTTATCCGTACCTTCAGTATTGTTATTATACGCTCGTTTGATTTGTACTCGTAATGAATCAGCGGGTAAAAAAAATTGTACCTCGGCTAGTGCGCCCACCATAGCTTCAGTTTTGATTGTAATTTGAGTATCCATGTCATTTAATAAAATCGCAATTTTTTTCTAAAATCCTTTGATCGAAAACGTCACGAATCCCACCTTTGAGTTGTAAGGATTTGAAATAATAAGAGCTGCAGTAATTTTATTCCGTCATATTTAATATAACTACTCCGTAATACATCTAAAAGGCAAGACGTCAAAAAAACACAATAGCTGAGTAAAATGGAACAAAAATGGTCAGGCCTCAGCCCAGCCAACTCATGCAAAAAAAAAAAAGAGAAACTAAACAAAAACGAAACAGACTAAGTTAAGCGGTACACACACTGAAGGTGGTGTGCCGCTTCACAACTAAATAAAATACAATAAATAACAGAAAGCTGCAATTTCACAAAAAATACTTACCCAATGCCTGTAAGTATTAATTTTTGGACGTCCTTCTCTTTTTTTTTTAGCTCAATTTTATTGCTGCTTTTTTTTAACAAAATTTTCTTTACATTTAACAATATATATGGAAATTTTTAGTAGCTCTAGAAATTCCTAGGAAAAAATTACTGTAGCCGCAACGAACCCTAAAAGTCTCATATATCAAACAGACGTACCACTTTATCTTATAAAAAAAATTTGTAATTGGTGCGCAAATAAGTTATCGCTGTCTTTTTATTTTTTTTGCGAAAAAATGATTACAAATGAATAAATCGCATCAATAGAAGTCGATACCGTTCCCCAATAATGTTTCGTTGGGTTTCAACAGTTCATAATAAATAACACCGACCTGACCCCACCGAATACACAGCATAACTTATATAGCATGAATATTCGGCCGAGCTGACGACGTAAAAGCATGACTGTCTTCTCTTTTAATTTCTGTAATAAATCCACTTTTCATCACCTGTTACGATCCGATGAAGAAAAAACTTCCTTTTTTGCCGCTGAAGCAGTTGTTCATATGCGAAAAAACGACGATCAACGTCCCTTGGCTTCAAATCATAAGGATCCCAAGTTCCTTATTTTGTAATCATTCTTGACGCATGAAATCGCTTGAAAATGGCTTGACGGGTAACTCCTAATGCTAAAGCAAGCTCTTCTTGCCTTTGGCGGGGATCCTCATCGAGCAATACCTCCAGTTCAGCGTCTACGAAGGATTTGGCCTTTCTTCAAGCGGACGTTCGTCAACATCGAAATAACAAAATCAGACATTTTCGCACAACCAAAAATAAATGACGTCAAAACAAAATCACTAATGTGTCTAAACGGTTTGTTTGTTTGTTTGCCTAAGCTCGGGCTTATGACGTTTTGGATATACCAAAATTGTACTTTAATACTTTCTGCTACAGAGCTTCTTATTATTGAACTGAGTGAAATACAGCCTAATATTTGATTCATGGCTGCGGTAAACTTAATTAATATATTAATTTTTTTTTTAATACGTGTTTTAGGTATATACATATATACACGAATACATACCATATGTATTAGTTCTCCCAACTCATTTCTACATTAAATGTTGAGTGGAGGTGAAATATTTTGTATGGTCGTGGCTTAAGTGTTAGTTAGCTGGTTTTCAAATAGGAAGGTTCAGTGTTCGAATTCCAACCGCGCCCGAAGGACACAAATTGTTCAGTCAACTAAAATCAAGTTATATGAGTAGTTGACTAGAAAACAATACCAAGCCAACTTCAATTTACAATCTAGTCTGCCAAATAAATGTTAGATGCAACCCATGGGAAGAATTAACCACTAAACCCAAACATCTTTCTTCTCTCTCCATCCAATCTTTAAAAAAAAAAAAAAAAAACAAACTGAAGTATTTGTAGTAAGTATGTATATTCATAGTCAGCTGAGTGTTAGGTTCATAAAAAATAATAAATAAATTTACAATACATTTTCACATATTTTAATGTTAATTATTATTCGACCAAGTTTCTCGTCTAACTCTCTCCCAAAGTTTTCAATATCATCACCATTACTATCTTCGTAATCATTGTTGACACATACATATACATACAAAACATTATAAATGAATCACACCAAAAATGTAACCCATGGGCTTAAAATTCGCGGGCCTAAAAAAGAAAACAGGTTTTTTTTTCATTAAAAGTTGACTTTTTTTATCAATATAATCTCCATCAAGAGCAACACAATCATTCCAGCGCTGCTCTAAAATTTCAATACCTTTTCTTGTAGAACGATTTACCTTTTGCTTCAAAAAAGGCCTTAGTTTCACTTATAACCTCTTCATTCAAGCGAAATTTCTTACCGGCGAGCATTTTTGTGAGATTTGCTAATCATCAACACGTTATTGTTATTGGTCAACAGTAAGCAAACTCGGTACCCACTTTAAACAGAGCTTTCTCATGGTCAAATGCTCATGTAATATAAAGCCAACACGTTCTTTTGATATCTTTACGATGTCAGCTAACCAACGTTTTATTGTTGTTTCTGATGGAGCGGAGTCCCCATAAATTTTTTTTTTGTCATCAAGAAGCAATGTTAAAATAAAACACGAAATTGTTTTTGTTCAATTATTTTGAAAATAACGAAAGCAGCATCACTCTTAGCATAATAGCTCACACACTAATAAACAGATTGTCATGAAATTTTAACAGCTATTAGGTTAGTACTAACTCAACACGAGGTGATTAAAAAAAAAAAAAAAAAAAACTAGCGCTATCTGTGTGTTAGGCCCGGGACTTTTCAGCCCATATAATATTGACTATTGTAATATGCTTGTCTCATTCAAATCTGGCACCCAGTCCCTATATTTCGATAATTATTGATTTCGTTTTAAATTTTAAGCGTTAAAGAATAACGTATTATATGAAAATCATATTTAAAAAAAATTATATTAAAAAAAAAAAAATAATAATAATAAGTGTAACTTAAGTTCAATTCGCATATATAATATTTGGCAACCGTTGACAAACGGTCAACATATCAACCACGATCTTCCCATCCTCATAATAAGGAGTTAATATAGATCCTCCGGTTGACGGTCTAATCCCTTTATATTTCATTCCCATCGTGATTGAGGTAACAATCCATGTCCCATCAACTATTTGAAATAAATAACTTTCACATACAACAACCGACCGTGCACTGCGTGACTTTATAAACTGAAATCCATAAAATTTTAAAGTGCAGAACAGTCTTACCTGAATACCCCGATAAATTCACAAGACTCTACCCAAAAGGAAGACCACGCTGCTGATCGAGAAGGAAATAACGTAACAATAAGCATATCATCGCCCACTCGACATAATCATCTAAATGTGCATTAATTAGTCTCTAAAACAAAAAAATGAAAATCAATTGCATTTAAAAACGCACATAATATAACTGAGCCATGCATGCTAGGTATATGAAATTTAAATAAAAAAAATTCGCTGGACAATATATTGTAAATTTGCAAATCAAAGAAACTTATTTAAAGCTCCGAACCACAGCTGTAAAATGTAGTTTTCGTTTTCGTTTTGGTGATATCAGTGATAACAATTCGCTAAAACTCACAAATAAGAGCAAAGTAAAGTTACTTTCTAGATTATTGGACAATTGGTATAATTAACCTTACTCCTAAATAACATTATTACAACATATCACAGCTAAATACTTATGGTTAAAAGAAAAGCTACAGAAAAAACCTTCAAAAAAAAAATTAATAAATAAATTATAATTAATATGAATTTAATGAACGAACATAAGAATATGAATTATACAAAAACACATAGTAAAATAATGAGCAACCACTTTAGTTATAATAAATAACAAATAAAGAAAAATATTTAATAAATAGTAAAAAACAAATAATTAATCATAGATAAGAAATAACAAATAAACAAAAAATAATAAATAACAAATAGAAATTAATAAATAATATGTTACTTATAAATAATAATACAAAAAATATTACTAAAATTATAATTAAAAAGAAGGATATAAATATGTAATTAATACAATCAAAAAACTATAAGCTATCTGGCGATTCCAGTTAGATGCGTGATCAATTTTCCATATTAAATGGGTTAAGTAATTTTTGGATTCTCAAGGATACTTTCTCTATTTAATTACTACAAATTAAAGGTCAATTAAAAATCATTTTCAATAATTTATTGTGATTTCTTTGCAGTTACAGAATGTGACTTTTGGTGCATTTACTCAACACAGCTGAACCATATAATAGAATGGCTTGAAAAATTGTTTTGCAAATAACAACTTTGTTTTCGTAGCTCATTTTCTATTTGCGATTAATGAAAGGGTAAAGAATTTTGACTCTAATTTGAGTGACTTATTACTTCCTGGACAAAGCGATATGTTAAGATAATTTCCAAAATATCAAGCGCTCGTTTTCCACTCAGTTTGCACCCCATGTCCTCGTATAAGTCTGTTGCTTGGTAAGAAGAAAGGCGCTCTTTTTTCTTGAAAAAAAAGACAGCTTGAGTCTTTGCAGGGTGTACTTTTAGCTTCCAAGCATTGAAGTGCTTGGTACTTGTGTCCAAAGCTGACTGCAAACTGGTTTCGATATTGAACATAATCACATCCATCGAAAAGATACAAGTATCGTCAGCAATCAAAGCTGACGTAATGTTTTTGAAATTAAGCCTATATCTATATATTACCTAGTTGCCATAAGTTCTGTTACACAATTTCTAGCGCTTATCGTTCAAAACTTTTTATGATGATAGAACCGTAAACTTTTTTTTCAGAACACATGCACAGATCATTGAAGAATACTAATTAGTTTGGTTTCAGTTTGCAAACTAATAACATGGAGTGGGGTGTTAAAGGGAATCGAAAAGCGGTAATAGCGTTGCATAAGCGCGGAAAGAGTAATGGCCAAATTTTGGAGCTGCTAAAGCCACTCAGAATATCGAGAATATTCGTTTATCGGCTTCGGCGAATCGTCCGGAGTAGGGGATAGGCCATTCGCCCATACGAATGCGGTAGTAAAGGCAGTGCGTGTACGAATTCGGAAAAATCCCTTTGGGAAGCAGAAGATCATGTCCAAGGAATTTGGTAATTAACCAGATCCATGTCTAAACTGATTCGGGATGATCTTCATATGAAGGCCTATCGTCGATCAACGGATCATCTTCTAACTCCTCAAAACTCCGCGACTTTTGCAGTAGCACGCGGACAAAGGCCATGAAAACATTCTGTTTTCGGATGAGAAGCGAAAAAAGTCGTTCTAAGAGTTCCGTAATGGTTTGGTGGGGGGTTTCTCAACATGGTGTCACATCGCTCTATTTCTGTGAAAAATACTTAAAAACCGGTGCAAAGGCTTACTAAGAATTAACCAGAGCAGCGTCCATGATCTCCATGGAAACCGTTTAGAAGCTTGTGTTAAAGCAAATTTTCGATGAAATTCGGTGAATCCAATTTTTTTTTAAAAATCAATACTGTGGTTTACTAAATGAAATGATTTTGAAAACAATGTGTTTACAGGTTTTTTTTATAGCGTTTTGTATTTGTAACAGAACTTATGGCAGGACTAGGTATACATAAAGTTTGCTAAGAAGATCTAAGGATTTATCTCGAATGCTTCTAGCATTCCAACATTTTATATTTACGTTAGTACTCATTATTTGTTACCCTTACATAAAGATTTAATATATGTATGGTTGGTTGGTTGGACTTAAAGGTCGGAATTCCATCAGGTTGGGTTAGAAGGTTTTTAGGGCAACTCTTTATATTGCTTGACTTTGACTTTTGTTTGAAAGTCTTTGTTTAATATCAAGGAAATTTCTTCTGCTTACGCAGTTCACTGCCATTGAAATTCGCATACTTAATGTTGCTGGAGGTACACTTGTAGGTTGCGTGGGGCTCCGAACAGATTTCGCAATGTATTTTTATATGGCAATTTTTTTCTCCATGCCCAAACATGTGGCAGGTGTAGCATTGCATTATTATATTCTTCTGTCACTGAGGAAAGTCCCATTTGTTTTTGAGTCACAAAAATTGATCGACCATTTTGTTTTGGGTAATTTAGTCTCACATAACCATTTTTAAATAAAGTTAGATGCAAAAAATCTATGAATTTATCAAACTTGTTTTTGATAAATTGTATATCGACACATCAAGAGGTAGTTCGTCTAAGTCGTACAAAATTACTTTTAATGTTCTTGCCGCAAGCAAATCGTGCGTAAAAAAATTCCAGTTTTCTTTGCCAGACTGCGCAATGTATTTTTGTATGGCAATTCTTTTCTCCATGCCCAAACATTCACATTGTTCAGCTGTAATACAAAAATCAGCGTTCTGTGAGAAATGATTTCGTGTGATTCGAGGAACTTACGCTGCGAGTAATCGACTTACTGAAACCACTATGGATAATACCATTCGCAAATTTAAGTCTCAGTTTACATAAGTGGATAATACTCGACTGGTTAGTGAAGAGACTATAGCAGCTGTAGATGAGAATATACGCGAATACCGTGACGAATCGATTCATCGTCGTTCTCAGCAGCTTGGCGTATTCGACAACGTGGCGTATTTTGCGTGAGGGTCTCGGCCTAAAAGCGTACAAAATTCAAATTGTGCAAGAATTGAATCCAGGTGACTTGAATTTGCTCTGGAAAAACCTAATGAAAATCCGGTGTTTTATCGTGAAATTTTGTTCAGTGATGAAGCCCATATCTGTCTCAATGGATAGGTTAATAAACAATATTGCCATATCTGGGCTGATGATCAACTCGAAGAGTACCAAGAGCTACATACAATTGTATGGAGTGGTTTATGGACTGGTGGAATCATTGGTCCATATTTCTTCAAAAATGAGGAAAATCCGAATGTTACCGTCAATGGTAACCGTTATCAATGGTAACTGTTAACGGACCATGCTTTCTGCAATTCAAGCATATGGTCTCGGTGAGCTCTGGCTTCAACAAGATGGTGCTAGGAGCCATACAGCGCGCGAAACAATGGACCTGTTGAGAAATCATTTTGGTGAGTACTCAATTTCACGTTTTGCTAGGGTAAATTGGCCGCGTAGATCGTGCGATATCACACCTTTGGACTATTTTCTCTGGTCTTCAAGAATAAGTCAGCTACAACTGACGCTTTGGAAGCGAACATTACTCGTGTTATCCGTGAGATACCAGTCGCTATGCTCGAACGATTCACCCAAAATTAGACCTTCTGAATGAAACACATCAGACGTAGTCGTGGTCAATATTTACGTGGTATCGTTTTCAAAAATAAAATGCCATGAATAGTTCTTTTAACTGATAATAAAAATTTTAAGTTCACTTTCAAAAGTTATGTGTTTTATTTTCATTATAAATCAAACCTCGCCATGAATCACCCTTTACTGAGAAAAATACTAAAAAATAATTTTCATGAATTTAAAATTTCTTTATCATAACATTTTTTGAAATATATTGCAGTTAAAACTGGTAAAATGTGTTTTTCGTGAATGTTTGATTGAAGCAATCAATGACACATACTGGTGTAACTAAAAGGCAAAAAATAAAGCTATTTTTATGCATTTTCGTACATACATATTTATTGTATATATTATATCTAAATTATTAAAATTATAATATATAAGTTTTGTATTCTATGTTACATTAAATGTATTTAAAAATATATATTTATTTTTATTAACTTTTATGAACATAATAACGGCCGTAGAGCACCTTCGGTATAATGCAACGTTATAGCAGCATTCTCGTCCGTATTTTTGAATTTGAATAACAGGTATAATTTATAGCTAAGCCTCGTGTGCAAAAATTTTTGTAAATAAATAGTTAAATGAAAGTTTTAAAACGAAAGTGCGAATTTTTCGTTAAAACTTCGATATTTATGAAAACGTTAAAATTTCTTATCAAAATTTAGGTTCACCGACAAATAATGACAATTTAAATAAAGCATGCAACATTTTAACGCAATTTATCCAGTCGTTTTCGAATTATATTATTAGATTCAGAAAAAGTTGTTTCGAAAAAACCCATTTAAGTTTTATGTATGAGCCGCTCAGTGCACAAATTAACTTTATAAAACAAAAAGTTGAGAAATGCGATGAATTAATGTAAATTGTTTTTTTAAAATTCCCTTTATAATATAAATTCAAATATATAAATACAGATATAGCTTTCATTTAATTATATATAAAATTAATAAGAAAGAATAGCCAAAAAAATAATTGTCAAAAATGTTACAATTTTTATGTGACTGGTGGAGTTAATCGAATTGGCAACCGAAAAAAATAATAAAGTTTAATTAATTAATTTTTAAGTTTTTTGTTACAGAAAAAGTTAGTTATTATATATTTTTATTATAAATTTTCCATACAAATGAGTGTTGACAGTGCTGATAGTACAATTGTGATTAATTTCTCAGCAGTATAAATAATGTCTTCTTCATCAGCTGTACGTAAGGACTCGTCATTTCAATTTGTTCTACCTTTAGGATATAATAAAGGCTGATCTACATTTAAATCCTGAACCTTCATTTTGGTGCTGGTTTTGCATTAGATTAAACGGTGCTTTCTTTTTGCATGTTTTGATTATATTGAACCAATCATCTGGTGAAAAAATGTTTTGATTTTTTTTCGCATGTGACTCAATAATGGCAAAATCTGAGTCATTAGGCAAATAGCTAGGTCCACTTACCAAAAATTTCATTTCAATTGACTCAGTTCTTATTTCCATACTTTGAACAAGTTTCAATAAACTTAGGACAGTTTTAATATTCCTATTTTGCCCGGTACACGAATCTGAATATGTTCTTATTTTTTCAAAGTTTACAGCATAAGTTTTTATGTACTTTACTAAACACGATAAAATTTCTTGAGACAAACAAGATCCTTTAGTTTCTGGCCAAACAAACATGTGGCTTATATTTTTACTGAATTCATGACATCCGAAATTATAAACATATAAATTTCGCTTATAATAAGCTACAGATGTGGTCAGTTTAGGAAAGATTAAAGTTTTTTCTAAGTCGAAAAAAAATACGAAATTTTTTTCTGATGCTGCAATTTGATCGGCAGCCATTTGACTGCGAGCCCGTTCTGCCTCTTCTAAGTGAGTTTCCTTTTCAATTTCTACCGTCTTAATTCCCCCACCGTCTACAGACTGCATTTTTATTTGTAAAGCGTCACAAGCTTGATATGTATCGTTTGATGGGTGTTTAAAATGTGAATTAAATTTTGTAGAGAACATATTATAGTAATATTTTTCTTTCACTGGTACTACATTTTCCTTTTCACATTGTGTGACATATAGTTCATACATTTTCTTAATATTTAAGTCAGGATTTAAATATTGTCGTCTTGGATTATGAGCTCTGGTGTAATGACTACTGTAGGCTGGAAATAACTTTATATGTTTGATAATATTTGTGTCATCTATTTTATTGCTTGCAACATGGCCTTTACGCTGATCAACCAAAGACGTAACTTGTTCTTTAGAACAACATTTGTATATCCGCTCGTCACTTACCTGATAAGTGTCCCTAAAATATTTTTTGCAAACGGGAATATGACGTCTGTCCCTTCGAAAGTAATATGTAAAAGAATGTGATCTTCGTTTTTTAGTTTTATTCGAGCGACGCCTTCTTTTGTTTCTTTAACTTTAATACAACCTCTTAAAAAATTATTTTTGTCAAGTTGACAATGTAAACTATAAAATGCCTTCATGACAGTCTTTCTCTCATCCGGCATCTGCATATTATATCGATAAATGTTTTTGCAGGTATTAAATTTGTTCCTCTATTCCTTTATGCCAAACCTTTTGTTCTTTTATGCTTTTGTAAATTTCGTGCCCAATTATCAGGATTACGACTTCTTTTCCTCCCAATCAATGTATTTGTTGTTACAATCAGATGAATCCCAGAAAAATCGTATTGAAGAACCATCACATCCACACTGTTATTAGTCTCACTCATCTTGATTTTAACGGTATAATATTTATTTCTTTATAATAATTTAAACCTAAATACAGTAGAAGTTAAAATAAACCCAATTACACTTTATTTTTAAAATAATTAATTTCAGTTCACAAGTACTTGATCCTGCTGCAATTAGGCTGTGACTGACTAATTTAATTTACTTTAATTCTGGTAAGACGGCATTAAAAATTTAGCATTATCATTCAACGCTTGCTAGTGCATTTGAATTGGACAAAAAATTTACACTTGCTAGTGCATTTGAATCGTATTATTGAAACGATTTACATTAAAATATGGAGTTAATCGAAATGGCTTCTAAAATAAATTACTAATTATTCAATGGCCAAACAAATTTTGTCGTTTAATGGAGTTAATCTTTACTATTCAGGAAATTTATTACAAATGTATAAAGTTATGACTATCCCAAGTGCTTTGACACTTAAATTTAAGATTTTTCAAAAAGTGGAATTAATCAATTTGTGCACCGAACGGCTTATATATACATATGTACGTACTACGTTAAATCTCTCCTTCTTTTAGCTGCCTTGTTGTGGCAGGAAGGCTTAACAGTCAAAGATCTTATGGTTCTGAAAAGAAGTCAGGTGAGGCGTCGAACTAAGCACCAAGGACTAGACGGAACACTTGATTCCGACGACTCCTGCGGCTTATTCTACGACACGTTCGGTAGATTGATCTGGAACGATGTAGAGAGTACCGGAGATGCTTTGCCTTTTACAGTTAAACTCCATCAGAATAGACAAGTGGTTGTCCAGGGTACTGTTTCTGACGGCTTGTCTCGGAAAACCGAAAAGGTGGAACCGGCCCCAGAAGAGACACACTCTGAAGGACTACTATTTAAGGAAAAGCTGAAGAGGCGAGTTTCAAAAGTCACACTCTCCCCGTCGCTACAGAGAAGAGAAGCAGGTCGGTGAAAACACTGAAACCGATCAAACACTAAGATCTGAAGCTGCGCCCTCTTTTTCTGTCTCAAACTGGGCAAAGAGAAAGAAAGTTTCCGACATTCCCATCGATACTTCTCTCGGCGCACGATGCCCGGATAAAACTGCTTCTGCAGCAAATGCTGAAGCTCTGGTGGACAAAAATCGCTTGAAGCGGTCAAACCCAATTACAATACTAACACCAGCGGCGGTTTCACACGCACGCGATGCCTGGACGAGGTCAGTCGACGGAAGTCGGCCGAAGTGGTGAAATTTTGCGCTGAAAAACAACCCTGGTGGTGAAACCGGTGCTGCAAACAAAACAAGTGGTCGAGGTTTTCAGAGAACCCAAACTGACGCACGCCATCTTCTGGGTCCCGGGGCAACTCAGAGAAATGGAAGATGTTCTGATGCGTCTTCATTGCCAGAGGCTTGGACTTGACACTAAAAATTGGAAAATCAAATCTCACAGGGAGGGAAAGAATCTTGAAAATAAGTAGGGCTCTTTTTTTTTGTGGGCTTAAAAAAAAGCTTCTATCAAGACGATTAAGTCAAGTAAAGACTCACGTTCCTATCTGCACCTTGGAAGGATTAATTTCCATTTTTTTTCCAAATGACTGCGGATAGAAGACGATCACTCCAGTACACATCCAAACTTTGTACTCAAATCAACCTTCAACATTCCAAGTCTGCTACTACATAAGACTGAAAGCTTGTATTTATGTGCCGAGCTCACTCTCACCAACTAATCTTGTGCAAATTTGTATATAAGAGTTTGTTGCTGCAGACATAAGCTACGAAGCAAACAGAGAATGGCATAAATTCGTCGTTACGTCTACTTATTTTCCGTATGATTCGCTACTGCCGCCACCACCGGAGGCGATAGTAGAACTCATTGAATATTGTGATTCCAGAAAGATAGGAGTCATCATATGCTGCGTTGCTTATGTTTAGAACACCTTCTGAGGCAGTAGCAAATCAGCGTGATAGGTAATCATCTCCTGGGTTTTAAACTATCGTCTAACCTGGCTTCAACATAGTTGGAAGAGTAGGAATTCGCGTAAAACCAATTGGACACGATTTAAGGAAGAGCTCGGCAAATACAATAGTGCTCTCCCTAAGCTCAAGACAAAACAAAAGTTTGAGGAAGCGGTTCAGAACATGAACAGCACCCTCACCAAGTATTTTGAACTGACATGTCCATGTAGAAAGCAATCCCGGATATCGCCCATTCCTTGGTGGAATGCAGCATCGTCGTAAAAAATCCAGAAAACTTTTAAACAGGTTCCTTAAGACTAATTTGGAGAAAGATTGGAATCTTTACGGATCAAAGCTAAACAATTTCAAGAAACTTATTCGGACTTCGAAGAGCGCTTCAACGCTTTTTACGAAAAGATCGAAACTATTGGTGAAACCAGTATGCCTCAAAAGGGGAAGATCAACCAGGCTGGAACCACTCCAAAATCTGACGGTACCTATACCGAGTCAAAAGCAGAGTTTCTCCGTCTCATGCTCTAGTCTCACTCCTCAGGTAGCCTGATCGAAACCAAATTACAACTAGCTCCTATCAACGAAGCTGGTAGTGAACAACACGCTGTAGCTGGTATATGCCATCCGTTGTGGTGACGGATGAGGCGATTTGATGACTTCAAGTCCCCTGGCACCTGGTATGTTATGCTATATTATGTTACGTCATTCATTTATATCTTAGAAAGAGACAAATGTAATTGGATTTACCACGAGCAAAGAGAGTGAAATAAAATTAAGTTTGTTGCTGTATAACCACCCGAGTGAACGTTTCGTTTATTAAGTAGAGCAAAGGTACACATTGGCGACGAGCAAATAAAAAAGTATATATGTACTCGTTAAAGAGAATAAAAAAACAAAAGACGCATGTAAAAAAAAAACAAAAACATAAACATAAACATAAACTTAATGAAATTTAAAAAGGCGAAATAAAAAAAAAATAATTTGATACATTGCCCATGGTGCCTTCAATTGTGTGAAATGCTAGTCACGAGGGAGCGGTGCCATCGTTTAATTTGGAAGATGATTTCCTCATCTATGGAGAACGCTTGGAGCAGTATTTCACTCGCAGAGTGCCAGTGGTATTGACGACAGTGAGCCAGAGGGCCTACAAAATACTTAGAGATGTGGTTTTACCTAAAAAGCCAAATGAGGTAGGGCATGCAGAACTCATGAGCTGCATGAAAAAACAGTTTGAGACAGCATCAGAAAACGTATCCAGTTTTTCGATAACAAGCAGATGGAAGGAGAAGCAGCAAATTTCTGGTTAATAAGAGTTAAAAGTGTCGCTAAGTACTGTAAATTTTATAGTGCATTTGAAGACTATGTAAAGAACCGGTCTGCTAAGAGTTCCGGTATTGGATCGGGTATGCGAAGAGGAGATAGAAAAGCCGCTATCTGATATTCTCTGGGTGGCAGTACAACAGGCGATTGCACTTAAAGAGAGAGAAGAATAATTTGGAAAACGAAATTTACACGGAAGAATTGTTACAGAACGTAGCCTATAACATAAAAGTAAGCCCGACTAACGTTAAAATTAAATTGAATAATATTCCACTATTAGTTGAATTGGACTCTGGCGCAGGTGCATCAATAATGACATTGAAAGTTTTTAAGAAAATTTGCACTAAGAAAAAATTAGAAAATAGTCACTTATGTGTAATAACGCCTTAGGGAAGAGTAGCAGTTACAGTCGATTTCATGAATAGACATATTTTGGGGTGTTTCCAGGTAATTGATATAGGAAACGCCGATAGGAACCGTTGATTGGTAGAGATTTAATGAATCGCTTAGATATAACTTGGAACATTCGCGGAAAAGAAATGGTTAGTGAAAATTTTGTAGAAATCAGGCAAAGTAAGTTAGAAAAATTTAAAAAAGATATTCTTGAAGAGTTCAGTAATTTATTTGATGAAAGGCTGGGCCGTTATAAAAACGCTGATGTTCCTTTAGAGTTTAATAAACAGCAAGCAAAACCAAAGTTTTTTAAGCCGCGGAAAATACCGTTTGAATTCAAAGATGAAGTTGAACAGGAGCTTGAAAAACTAGAAAAAGATGGCATTATAGAAAGAACTGAAAATTCGGAATGGAGTACGCCGTTGGTACCAGTTCTAAAATCAAACGGTAAGGAGCATGGAGTATACACAAGGGCATTTTTAGAGTTCCCCGTTTATCTTTTAGGACGAAGCCGGCATGTTAAATTTCCCAATATGAAATTGAGAAAACACTTCAGGGATGTAATTGTATAGTAAATTTGTTAGATGATAAAGTTATCACTGGAACTAATCTAAAAAAACATATCGCAAATTTGAAGGAAGTTTTAGATGTTTTGTTAAAAGCGGGCTTAAAACTAAATAAAGAAAAATACGTTTTCTTTAAGCCCCATATTAAATATTTAGGCCATATTGTAAGCAAGGAGAACCTACAAAAAAACGCTGACAAAGCAGCTGCGATGCTGGAGTCACCAAAGCCCAACAAATTTGACCAAAGTTCGAGTGTTTGTTGGTATTTTCAATTATTATGAGAAGTTTGTTTCTAATTTGTCCACTTTACTCGCCCCGTTGTATAAATCATTAAAAAAAGGAAAGAAATTCTATTGGAATAAAGATTGTATAGATTATTTTAATAAATGCAAGAAATCATTAATTTCCCATAAGGTACTGGTACATTTTAACCCAAAATATGAGATTGTTATAGCTTGCTATGCGTCAGCAAGTTCTTTGCATAAAATGCCGGATGGCAGCGAAAGGCCAATTTCGTTCCCTTTACGAACACTAAGTAAGGCTGCAAAGAATTACTCTGTGATACATAAAGAAGCATTGGCAACTTACTGGGACGTGCGTAAGTTTTATGAGTATCTTGTAGGTAGGCGGTTTTGTATTAAATTAGTTCATAGCCTTTATTAGCATTATATGGAAAGCAAAAAGAAGTACCAGCGATGGTTGCAGGGTGACTCCAGAGATGGGAAATATACTTGTCACACTTTAACTACAAGTTGAGGTATGTTAAGAGTGCTGAAATAAGGGACTTCTATTGTATTAATTGGGTAGAACAATTTGCCCTGTAAATTTTGAAAAAATTCAAGAAGTGAAAAACACGACGAAGTGTTAAGTCAGGTTTATACATATATTCAAAATGGTTGGCCGGAACATGTTGAAGAGAAACTACAGAGCTATTTCAACCGAAGAAACGAATTGAGTATGGAGAATGGTGTTATCATATGGAACTACAGGATGACTGTTCCAATAAAATTTAGGTCGTTTGTGCTAAAAGAAGTACATGCCACACATTTAGGTATGACAAAAATGAAGAGAATAGCGCGTTCATATTTGTGGTAGCCGCAGTTAGATAAAAACATTGAGCTGTTGTATAAGGGTTGCTAAAAGTGTGTAAAAGGAAGACCCAAACCATCAAAAGCGGGCTCGGTGAAGTGAGCAAATGCACCGTTTAAATGACCGTTTAAAATAGAATATTTTTAATTTAGTTTAGCATTTAGTAATTGACCAGAGATTTTTATGGTATCCAGGGCAAATGTAAGGAACACACTAGAACGGTTAAGAGAGATTTTGGGTTACCTAAGACAATTTTTTTCTAGCGAGTTCAAGAGGTTTTGCAAGATCAATGACATCAAGCACGTAACATCTCCACCATTTCATCTATCCAGCAATGGGGCAGAGGAAAATTCAGTTTAACGTTTCAAGCTTCCATAAAAAACTGGCTCTGGATAATGCGCTACATTTGCAAGGATATCTGTTTGGTCTTAGAAATGTACCACAGGAGAAAAACCTTCGGTACCGGTCTTAAATCGACATATTTGTTCACGATTGAACCAAATTCGTCCAAATTTTAATAGCGACGAAAAACTGTTAGCAAATAGTAGTGAAGAGAAAATATTTAAAAAGGGTGATCTAGTTTATATCAGAAATAACAGAAATCTGGCCTAGACTAGGTTCCTCGGTCTACATTAACAAAAGAGATAGTATCCGGAAGATCTACGAAAAGGCAAATTGATCAAATAATGAAGGCAAGTACATTCTATAAGGGTTGTTTTGGAAGAATAGTAGAAGATATGAAACATCTCTAAATCTACCAATTATTAAGCACAACGACAAAAGTCCAAATCAAGGCTTTGTTACGCCACCATAGACAGTAATGTTCATTGTGATGGTTCGGCAACGATGTTTAAGAGCAACTGTCCTGGAGATAATGATGCGAGTAGCAATAGAAAGGAATTAACTAAGAGGTTTTTAAGGCCTAGAAACAAAATTAAAGCTCCGGAAAGATTTAATTCATACTGATATTTATTATAAAATAAAACATAAATAGAAACAATTTAATTATTAATTTTTAAAATATTTTTTATTGAATGCATTCCAAAAAAAATAAAAGAAAAATAATAATAGGAATGAAAGCATACATTTAACAATTTGAATCTGGTAATGATTTAAATTTGGATTATAGTTAAGATGTAAATTTGTTAATTTATTCTTAATAATATAAAATATTTTGAATTAAAATATACTTAAGTATAATAATTATCTTAGGATGAAGGTATTTTTACAGATAAACTTACCCAGATGTCGCATCTCCATACAAAAAACTTTTGATCTTTTTCGCGATGAGAAAACGATGATGGGCAAACAAAAATCTTTTCTGCTTCGCAAAGAAAAAAAACGGAAAATAAATTATCTGCGCGAAAAGCTTCTTCTTTTGCTACTCCTTATACTGCCTTGCGACCTTTGACTGCCAGACACAATTTCATTTATACATACTTGTGTATGTACATATATTCAGATGTAGGTACGTATTTTCCCTTTTCATTTTGCTATATTGACCGAAGTTTCGATCTGTTTAGATCTGTGGTATGGTAAAAAATATTTAAATTGTATTTTATCGAAGTGAAAAGTGATGTTTTACTGTGTGTATCCAGTAAAAAATTTTAAGAGTTAATCTAGGAAAGGTAAAATATATTATTTAGGCTTACTTCCGATTGATTAGGTACCTTGGTACTTACAAATACAAAAAAGTTGGAAAAAATCGACCTAGAGGGAATGTCGTGGCGTATAAGGTGCGCTATTGTATGCTGCAATGCAACAACTGCCCAATTTCCAGAAATGAAAATGCTTAGATTTCCTAAAAAGCGAACTAAGAAATATTATGACTGGCTAGCACAGGCAGAAGAGTCCCTTGATAATGTTTTCAATCATAAATGGCCATTTTAAAATTCTAAATTCTAAAATTCTGAAATATCCTGGCAATTAAAGTCAGCAGGGTAAAAAAAGATAAATCACAGCTTAGCAAACAATAAAAGAAAATAATAGATTTTTAACATGATATACATAAAAATTCGAAAACTCATTTTATCGCAAGGCAAACGACAATTTACCCAAAAAGAAATGTGGATCTGCCAATGTATATTTTTCCGCTAGTCGTCTGGATATAATTGCATCAGCGATCAGCTGCAATTGCACTTGCCAATGTTTTAACATTGGAACCAAAAAATATTCGATAAGATGAGTATCCAGGCGCATTTAACATACAACAAATATAAAGACATAATCGAGGGCTAATTATGGAGAAAATCAAAGTTTGCATGTTCATGATTCGAGGTACATATGGTAAATATAAACAAGTGCTTTATCATGAGATCTGTCCTAAAGCTAAACGTAACCGGCATTTGATGTGACCAAGGCCCTATGAAGCGAAGCCTTTTCAATAAATTAAAGCTGGATGAGGATGAGTTCCTTTCTTTATAAAGAAAAAAAAGTGTATGGAATGTATGATGTGCCACATTTAATGAAAGGTGTAAGAAACAATCTTTAAAGATCAGACTTACAAACTCTGCATGGAGTTGTAAGCTGGAAAATAATTGAGTGTATCCATAATATAGAAAGAAATAATACCACAAATATGTAAAAAAAGTGGTAAAATATGTTCATATAGATCCCACAGAATTACGAAAAATGAATGTAAAACTAAGGGCACAAGTACTCAGAAGATCTGTGGCTTGCGCAATTAATACATTACAGCGCTTGAATAAATTTCCAGAGAAAATTGCACAGTTTGCGCAAATAGCAGCAGAATTTATTGAGACCCGTGAGTTACATTTTATAGGGTGATTCATTGTGAGGTTTGCTTTTAAATAGGTTTTTTTGACAGATCACGCGTGACTCTTATCAAACTGCTTCGTCACTTTTATTCAGTATCGTTTGGCAAGTCATCGTGGGAAGACTCACACCACAACAGAGTCTCCAAATTATTACTACGAAAATTCTATTACGAAAATCAGCGTTCTGTGAGAAATGTTTTTGTTGCAATTCGAGGAACTTACTACGGTGCGCATAAATCGACTTACTGAAACCACTATTGCCAATACGCTTCGAAAATTTGAATCCCAGTTTACATAAGTGGATGATACGCTATGGATACGTAATAAACGAAATTTGGGCTGATGAGCAACCCGAAGAGTACCAAGAGCTACCATTACATCCATTAAAAGCAATGGTATGGTGTGGTTTATGGGCCGGTGGTCTATATTGGTCTATATTTCTTCAAAAATGAGGCAAATCAGAATGTTACCGTCAATGGTAACCGCTATCGCGCCATGTTAAGGGACTATGTGCTTCCTGACATTCAAGCCCATGGTTTTAACAAAACGGCGCTGCTAGCCATACAGCGCGTAAAACAATGGACTTGTTGGGAAATCATAATGGTGAGCACTTAATTTCGTGTTTTGCTACGGTAAATTGGCCGCCTATATCATGCGATATCACACCTTTGGACTATTTTCTCTAGTAATATGTAAAGTTTCGGGTCTTGAGGAATAAGCTACTAGTCACTATGCTCGAACGAGTCGCCCAAAATTGGACCTTCCGAATGGACCACCTCAGACGTAATCGTGTCTAACATTTACATAATATCATTTTCAAGAAGTAAATGCCATGAATTGTTCTTTTAACCGATAATAAAAATTTTAAGTTCACTTTAAAATTTTATTAAAAATAATCCAAGCGCATTTGAATTTGTCTCTTTGCTGGCCAAATTATGGCTCTAAAATTTTTGTTCAAGTCAAAATTTTCTAATTGTGAAGAAGAAGGTTCTGAATATATACAGTTAATTTGGAATGCTGTGTTGGATACTAAAAATAAAACAAAGATTGTCCTAACACAGGAGCAAGAAAAAAATGAACACATATTCGATCTAGCGATAGAATTGCCAGATGAAGACACGATTTCAATAAAAATTACTTTTTTTTAAATGAATCTAGCTTGTGAGAACTGTGTTAAAGAAATAACAAAGAACAAAAACAATTTCGATCTTATGAAAATATTGATCAAGTTGAAAGAATAAAAAACACTCGAATGTAAATACTTCAAAATATGTCAACTTCATATACAAGTATATACGACTTGCTTTCAGAAATGTTTATTTTCATCTAATCTTAAAGAAAATATAGTTTATCAATGTATCTCAAAAACAAATTTTCACTATCCAAATTGGTTTGAAACGACAAATGAATGTTATTCGCACAAAATTGAGGTATTCAATTTCCTTATGATAGTTCTTCTTCGCAAAAATTGTAAGTGGTTTATTGACAGGAGCATCAACAAGAAAAGGAATCCAAAACAAAAGACAAAGAAGTTGCAAAATTTAATGAATATGTAAACTAAAATAAATATTTACATATGTACATAATGTATGAATATTTGAAAAAAAAACAAAGGCAGAGGTGTGGTAAGGGAGGTGGTGAGGTAAAGGAGGTGGTGAGGTAAAGGAGGTGGTGAGGTAAAGGAGGTGGTGAGGTAAGGAAGGTGGCGGGGCTCAATATTCTGCCACGTTCCGCGTTCATGTCGCCTGGAAACCACTTTGGTTAAGAACTGTGAATAGCTAAAAATCATATTTTTAATATATTTTATGTAAATTTCTGAAGACAAATATAGGGTGATTCATCGTGAGGTTTGATTTTCAACAGACTCTTTTTGAAAGATCACGCGTGACTTCTATCAAACTGCTTTGTCATTTTTATTCAGTATTGTTGTAAGTCATCTTGAAAAGACTCACATCTCCAAGTTGTTCAGTTGTATTACGAAAATCAGCGTTCTGTGGGAAATGTTTTTCGTGTGATTTGAGGAATTTACGGAGTCGCCCAAAATTGGATTTTCCGAATGGACCACCTCAGACCTAGTCGTGGCCAACATTTACACAATAACACTTCCAAAACGTAAATGCAATGAATTGTTCTTTTAACTAGTAATAAAAATTTTAAGTTCGCTTTCAAATGTATGTGTTTTATTTTACATTATAAACCAAACCTCACGATGAATTACCCTATATATTTTGCAAATGCATTTTCACATATATAAATGCCTTTATCTAAAGTGGGCTACGAGCAGAGTTGATTTTGTTTCCTATTTTTTAAAGTGCATTAACAAAAAAATAATGAAAGAGTGGATGGGGCTACCTATCAGACCGTTTCTTTAATGTAAAATGTAAAAACCAAACATCAAACATACTCTAAATGAGAGTGGGAGTACCACAAGGGTTTGTAAAAGACAGATGTGTTCAAACAATTAGAAAATAAATAAACCTAATTATTTGTCTTAGACTCAATCTTATAATACGAACATACCCACATACATATGGATAAAGTAAAAAAACAAAGTTAGCTTACAATACCTACAGTACCTACTATTTAAATTTTTTGTACCGTACCTACAAATTCTTAACATCATCGCAGATCGTATTAAAATTATTCTAAATCTTAACCTACGCTAATAAGTGATGACGACAACGCGGAGCACTATCTCTGTGAATGTTCGACGTACGCTCACATCAGGCTGCAGATACTTGGCTCTAGCGTGGTGGGTGCTGGTACTGTAGGCACCTTATCACTAAAGAGCTTATTCATCTTTCCTCGCAAGGCTGAAAGATTTCATTAAAAAAACCTTTACAAGGAGTACAATGGACTAGTTCCTTGTCCAAGTGCTCTGTTCCGACAATAAAAAAATAAAAATAGAAATATCTTTATAAAACGATATGCATGTAGTGATTTACATATCACTTCACCCCTATTAGAGTTTAAAAGTTTTTTTTTCGAAATAGCATTAATATTTGCATCTGGTTCTATTGTATATTTTATAAAACATATATATAAAATATTTTTTTAGTAGCCTTTACCATTTTATATTATCTCTTGGCTGTATTACGGAGTTAGACATCAATTAATTAGAATATAGAAATATTAATTATACATAACCTGATTTCCAAGTAGGTCTTTACTTGGTTTTTTTCATCGTCATTTTTCCTTTTGTTTTCTTTAATAATATACAATATGTTTTTTAAAAATTTTATCTATTTATATAAATTTCAATCACATACTTATATTCACATTAATATACATTCACATATTCTATCACTCAGAAGTTTGGGGTCAACCAGAAATCTGAGCTGAAATGACCTTAATCCTACGAGAACCTTCTTCAAATCATTCTTTTAAAACTGTGCTGTTAATGTTTGACTATATATTAACTAATCCGAAATTATTAGAATCCAAGTGGATAACAAAAAAAGGTATAAACTTTTTTTATGAGACAATGGACTTACTTAATAATTTCTCTTACTCCATACTTCGGTACTACCTTAAAATAACGAATCATAAGTATATGAGAAAATATTTTTTTGAATGAGAGGGAGAAAAATAAAATATAAAAAGGCATTATTTAACGTGCAACCATCGTCATCAATTCATTCACATTGTTTTACTGATTGAGGTAACTGCTCAAGCTGAATTAGCACTATTTTTTGTTTAAAAATGGCACCAAAACAAGAGAATTCTATAGAAAGGCGATGCTTAATTATTACATTGCACAAAGAAAACATTTTCCTCAGGGAAATTTCAATGAAGTTAAAAATTTCGTACAATGATGATTACTCTATAGTTCAACGTTTCAAAGAATGAAGTTTTTGGAGCAAATAGGGGAGATCTTGTCCGTCAATCGGATCAAAAAAAGATGAATCCACAATGTGTGGTTCCAACTATGAAGCATGGAGGCTTCGGAGGAGGTGGTTCGGTTATGGTCCGGGAATAGTTCTGTTATGAAGGAGTTGGAAATTTGGTAATTACCGATGGCACATTGAACAAAAAGGGTTGTAAATGCATTTTGATGGACCACGCTCTTTCATTAGGACGTTGGGGGTAACTTTTGGCTCCAACAAGATAACGACCCCAAAAATTCCTCAAAATTTGTAGGGAGTACGTTAAATCTCAAGAGTAATGAAAAGTAGTTCAAAATATGATATGGCCAGCTCAATCTTCAGACTTTAACCCAATAGAGCTTCTGTGGGACGAACTCGAGAGGAAAGTACGAGAAAGCTGTCCAAAACCAAAACTACGTCTTTGGACACTCGTACAAACAACCTGGGAGGTCACTGCCATGTGAAACCTTAAACAAATTAATTGAAGGAATGCCTAGAATTGGTGAAGCGGTGATCAAAAATAAAGGAAACTACTTTAATGAAAAGAAGTTGAAATAGATTATTACCATTAAAAAAAAAAATTTAATAATTTTCTGATTTCCTCTACGAAAAGAAAATTCGCCCCCATATTAACAAAAAAGAATTTTTAAAATTTCTTTAATCATTTAAAAGTTTTTTCGATTCAAATATTCTTTGAACCTAAGCTCTCGAGCGGTAATGTGCATATGTACATTCCTAAGTTCAGATCGAATCATACATTTTTCCTTTCAATTTTGTTACTTGCACGTGAATATACATAAACATATCCATATATATTATGCATATATAAATTAATATACATATTTACGCATGCATACATACGAGTATATATAAACCCCTGATATAATGGACCTGCGGAAAACGAAGAAGCAAAAGTCTCCACTGAGTGCTACTTTGTTCAGGCCAAAATCGACGGCTACTGTGAATACACATTCAACAGGTATGGATCAGGCTCTATCATTGACCTCAATTTTCTAAGCAACTGCGAATAGAACAACATAGAAAGTCAGCACTCACTACACTCATAGTGATCATCAGGCAATAGTATGCGGAACAATTGACGACCAAAAGCCTTACCACCAAAATACAATAAGTAGAACGCTCCACAAAAAAGGATGAAGAGTGTTTTATCCAAATGCTAGCGAATATAATGACGACTGGCTCAACCAATGAAAAGTTTGTTCAAATGACCGCCCACATCTCCAGGGTGTGCGATGCATCTATGGTAAGACGGATGACTAATTCACATTATCTACCAGTTTACTGGCACCGCGCAAGAAGACTGCGTTAACGTCTTCTTGCGAAGTAGGAAGAACTTCAGCATAGGTACAGATTAGCACGATGAGAACTGAAAATTGCAAGAAACACCAACAAACGCCGCAGTTCCAAGGAACTGTACAATGAAGCGGATGAAAACTTTTGTGGGAAGAACTAATAATCCCCTTGGCTAGATGGCATACCAAATGTAGACTTTAAGGTTGTGGTCAGGAGTTTTAGAGCAAAGGAGTTTTTCACAACCAATGGAAAAAACTGAAGCTCGTAATACTACCAAAGGGAGGAAAAACCGCAGACGACTCATCAGCCAACCTTCCGCTATGTATGCTGGATACGGCGGGAGCGTTTCATCTTTAATAGGTAAGAAAAAGGAGAACTATCAAAACATCAGTACCGTTTTTCGAAAAGACATTCAACAATTGATTCTATTGTAGTAAATCAAGCGTATGCAGCGAATTGGTAGATCGTAAGTCGACTCATTTTACCTCTCGTCCGTTCTGCGACGCTAATAAGTCGTACATTGTAACATCTTACATATATAGTAAAATCGTAAATATAAATCCTTGAACAAGTTAATTGATGGTGGCCCGCTCGACATTAAACATCGTTTTATGAAATGTATTGTATATGTATTAAATAAGAAATTAAATAAAGTTATATATTGAAATTGATAAACTGTTAAGAAGCAATAGTGTTTTGATTACTGGTGATGCGAAGGAACGCATCATATGGTGACCCCGGCATAAGAATATTTTTTATTATAATATATATTTGAATTATTATTATCTTTATTATTTCCTAAAATATATTTGTGAATTTTTTTTCTCATTTTATGCTTGTAGAAAAAAAATAATATCAAAATATCTTTATAGAATTTATTCATTCATTTTACCTAACCCTAAATTTAAGAAAAAAAAAAGCTCTTAACTAACATTTCAAAAACATAACATTTGTACACACATAGCGTACAAACCGTCATCATCAACATCAAACAGTTATACTTAATTAACACACCTAAAACGTATATGTAGCTACAGTTAAATTACAAAACGAGCGATTCAGAACAAGCGGAAGAGAGACTAAGTAATTGTCAGCAAACGAAATCGGGCATAAAACGCGATAATTCCTCCCCAAATAGTGTTATTGTGGAATGTGAGTCAAATATAAGCGCATTCCACATAAAGCTTCAACCGTTTTGGCCGAAATCTCCAGCAGTTTGGTTTATACAAACGGAAGCTCAAACAGATAAAACAAACTATCGTTACATATAAGCCGCGTTACCACAAGATGTACTTGAAACCGTTCTCGACTTTATTCAATCACCCCCAGAGCGGGAGATTTACGCAACATTTAAAAAAACACTCATTGATCGTCACTCGCTTAGCGAGTGACGTCTGATTGAAGGATTTTTATCCAGCAAACATTAAGAAGGCATTTTTAAGAGGGCTTAAACAGCTAGCGGGAGCATCAGGTATATTTAGCGAACGTACGTCGTCTGGCCCAAGTTATCAATATTGCACTTATTTCTAACAAAGGCAAAAGTGAAAGCGATATCGCAACTCTGGTCGATAAGATTTGGGAAGCCTCAAGGTCGGCATCAAATATAAATGAGCTTAGATTTAGGGAACAACAAAGTAGTGCAAGAATAGATGACACCTCGCAACTACGAAACGAATTTACTAAAGTAAAAACTATAGTTAAGCAACTTGTGAATAAGTTCGGACAACAGGGTCGTCGTTTTCGTCAGGATTATGGTTCAGACAGGTCGTGCACGCAAAGTAAATCAGGTAAAAAGATAGGATGTATGGAGCAGCTTCCCGAAAATGCATTAAAACCTGTAGTTTTAATAAAAAATTATCATCAAATAGAGAAAATCAGGCTACAAATAAAAGAAACTAAGGCAACCAGCTGTTGTGCCGGTTAACAGTTGGGACGAACCCATGCAAATTTGTCTGTTCCTTCGCTATTCAGACAACAACTTAACGTTTCTAATTAATACTGAAGCAGACATCTCAGTAGTACCAGTTAAAAATTTTCCTATAATTCAACCTCGCTCGGACATTTCTCTTTGTGCAGCAAATTGAACGTCCATAAGCACTTACGGTACAAAGGTTTTAAAAATAAACCTAGGACTTCGAAGACAGTTCATTCGTTCGTTCACGGTCGCAGCGGTAAGTCATGCAATTCTAGGAGCCGATTTCCTAAATAAATTTTCTTTATTGGTCGATATAAAAAATCAACGCCTCAAAGATGCAACAAAAAAATTCTTCATAAATGCCGTGCACGCTATGGTTGCTACCCCATCTTGTCTTTCAGGAAACCCTAAACGACTTTCCCGTTCTCTCAGCCCCACCAAATTTCAAAAATCCTATCAAACATACAATTCAGCACCATATTCGTACAAAGGCAGCACATGTGGAGTTCCAACATATGGTTAAGTTAGATATTTGTAGATCACCCTCCTCCCCTGTATCATCATCACGTCATATGGAAGAAAAAAAATCAGTGACGACTGGAGACCATGTGGAGACTTCAGACGGCTTGATGCTGTGACGATACCAGACAGGTAACCTATTCCTCACATTTACGATTTTTCAATGCAGTTTCATAATGGCAAGATTTTTTCGAGAATTGACCTTGTCAGGGCATACCACCAAATACCTGTCGCTGACTGATATTACCACACCCTTCGGACTCTTCGAGTTTGTAAGGATGGCATTTGGCTTTGCGAAACGCAAGCCAAACATTTCAAAAGTCCATCAATGCAGTGGTGCAAGACTTCGAATTGTCGACTACGGTTTGTGGCTTAAGCCTTCAGAATGTAACTTTGGTGTCCAATCGTTGGAATATTTGAGCAATACAACTACCGAAAACGGTATAACTCCATCAAAAAAACCTATTGAATCCATTATAGAATTACAGCAACCTACATCAATTTCAGATTCAACAATTCGCAGGAATGATTAGCTACTGCAATCGCTTTATCCTCAAATTAGCCATCCAAACTCATCCCTCTTAAAAATTAAAAATAAAAATAAAAACATTTTAGTTGGCCTGATAAATGCCACAATGCCTTCACTAAGGCAATAGAAAGTTTATGTAAAGTAGCAATGCTAGCACACTCTATTGAGAATTCGATCTTCAATATTACGACGGGCGCATCGAATACAGCAGTTAGAGCTGCTCTACAACAACTAAATAAAGGACATTGGGAGCCGCTTTCTTTCTTTTCAAAGAAATTGTCCGAAAGGGAACAAAAGTACTCTACGTTTGACCACGAAATTTTGCCGATTTTTCTTGCAATAAAGCATTTCCGGTTCTTCACAAAAGGCAGAGACTTTGTTAGCTATACCCACCATAAGCCATTAACACCCGCCCTTACATCTAGACAACATATCTCAGTTCACGAACGACATCCGTCATAAAGAAGGTAAACAAATCACAGTCTCGTTCCTTTACTCAAACTCAAAATCCTGAGATAACATTAGTATTTGACGCTAAAACCATAAGCAAATTGCAGGCAATAAATGAAGAATTTCAATCGCTCATCAAAGATTCAATAGACAAAAAAATCCGGATTTAAACTAGAAGAAATAAAAAACAAAAACAAAAAAACAAGAACTTGTATATCTTTCCAAATTTCGAAAGTGCATTGACACACTAAATCCAAACCGAACTCATTTTCGTTACTACAGGGTCGCCTTGGAAGTAGGGCCTCTTTCTTGGTCAAATAAATTTTCATGTATTCTTACGGTCGTTGATCGATTCACGCGATAGGTAGAATCGTACCCAATAAGTGATATCTCAGTAATCACAATTGCGAAGGTGCATCAGTACGTGTGTTAGTTTGGAACACTAGATCGACTTACCACTGACCAAGGGACCCAATTTGAGTCAAAATTATTCGAATAAGTAACGAACATCTTATCCACTTACCGAATAAAAACTTCTGAATATCACCCTCAAGCCAACGGCATGGTAGAGCGAGTTCATCGCCAGCTGAAAGTAGCGTGTAGGGGGGCCGTGGTGTGGTGGTATATGCATAGACTCCTCAAGCAGAGGGTCGCGGGCTCGAATCCCGTGCGAGGCAATACTCTAAAAAAGTCTTTTCATAGAACTTGTATGTAGTTATATGAAAATCCTGTCGGCGTCAACTCTGACATGAAGGCATAACACTGATGTTGGAGTGGTTGCTAGCTGGGCTAAATGTAACGAACTAACAACTAGCACATACGAAGACCCACTGGCTTAGGATGCACTGGTTCCAGTTCGACACCACCTCTGGAAAAATACTGAAACCTAATACACCTGAGTTTCAAACTACTATAATACCCACCCGCGCCCTGGAGAAAAGCTAGTAAAAGGGTATTCATATCCCCTTGGTGCGCGCGCGCGATTATAAAAAAAAAACTATTATTGCCAGAGGAAACAGCACAAATTGGAGGGATGAACGCCCGCTAGTTTTGCTGGTCATTAGAACGGCGATAAAGGAGAATTTAAGATGTTCACCTGCCGAGTTCTACCGGGAGCGTTCTTTGTGACGAAGGACCCACTCACGGAACGTGACAGTTATACCACCTTTCATCGACCATCTGAGAACTGCAATGCAATCAGTGACTCCAAAAGACACAAGAAAAATTGCTCAACCGACTGTATGCGTTCCAGAGTCACTGGAAAAATCTGATTTTGTTTTTATTAGAGTAGGTCTCACACCTCCATATGAAGGACCCTACGAAAGCAATTTATATTAAACGTAAAAGAACAACATATCTATCGCTATTGACCGTTTGAAACCGGCCCATGTTTAATTAGGAAATTTAAATTAAACCAAAAATGAATGAAGTACACTAGAATACATTTTATTATTATTATTTTTTTTTTTTTGTAGATTTTAGTAGAGATCACTAGATAGCATTGCAAGTCCACACCTTCGCCGAAGGAGGAGTAAATGTAGTTAATCAAGCGTATGCAGCGAATTGGTAGATTATAAACTGACTCATATTAACTCTCTCATCCGTTCTGCGAAGGAACGCATCACCATTACAGTGGTTGTTTACACAGAAAAAATGGTCATAGAAGGACGACAACAGAGTACCTCACCAGTACTGCTGTGCCATAACACGGGACGCCAAGACCAAGAAATTACAAGAAACTACTTTTAACAGAGAGTTTTACCATACCATACAGACGATGGTTTGAAGAAGTACACGATCACAACAGAAGTACCCCAAGTACTGGTCCTGGGTCCGTTAGCCGACAGTAAAATTAAGGTAAAATATTAAAATAAAAGTTTTTGTTCCAGTTCTCGACATGCCTTGTAATTAATAATTTTGCGTTAAAAATTGGTTTGAGAAGTAATAATGCCTAATATCGACCTTAAAAGGGTTTGAAAGAATTTTGTTTATTCAAGTCCTAAACAGATCAATAAACATATAATTGTGAAAAAAAAAATTCTTTGTCCGTAAACTTATGGACGGCAGTGTAGTTAGATATTACGATGTAAGGAAATATTATTATTATTTTTCTATTAATACTCATACATGAAACATAACGAAAAAGTATAATTGGATTAAAGGCAAAAAGTCGTGTATATCAGTGCAATTACCTGTATTCGAAAAATAGCTACTAAATGCATTAGCAATATCAATTTTGTCGGATAACTCGCTATACTATTTGCCATTCACTTTTTATATTTCTTTTTGCAGAGCAGAATCTCCTTTTTAAACTCCATATTTTCTCTTTTAAGTTCACTGAAAAGGTATGATGATTCAACTGCCCTTTTCTTCTCAAATGTTAACACGGAGTACTGCCATAGATTTATCATGAAATTAAGAACACTTTTATCGCAACGGCAAAATGGAACGATTTTGAAGCCCAAAAATGTAGGAAATATTATTTTATTGACAAAAGTGAAAAATAATGATTTTACAAAATAAAGGCAACAAAAACTTAAACTTAAATTAAACTAAAGACAAAATTTAATAAAATTAAACTGAACCGCCGATGCCGCCAAACTGCACGGCTGCCAAAAGAAGACTCTCTTCCGCATTCATCATTCGCTCGCTCGTCGACTCTCCTCCTCAGTCCAGCAAATTCCAAAGTCCCGTCGACCGATGAGGGTAAACAAAACTGCGATCGCCTAGGTCAACAAACGAGCGAAAAACATCTCAGGTTACTGTAAATAATTTTAAATCGAGCGCAGCTGGCGGTCGACGATCCATTACAAATGAGTAATTAAAAAATGAATACAAATGAATATATAGCTTTTCTACATAAATATGCTCTAAACATTTGCCTTCATCTGTTGTAGGCTCATCATTTTAACACAATATTCTACACATGAATGGTTTTTTCTGGTAGCAGAATTAGATTTTTTTACCCAAATTTTTTTTTATTTCGACTTTAAACCGAAACAGTCGATTTTGAAAATTTTTATTACAATACCGCCATTTTGTTATTTTTCACTCAAATCATTTAAATCTGCTAAGGAACAGAATGACAACCCTACTGAATATAATCTTTTTTGGATTTTGAATTTAGATGATTACAAAAGGAAAGGAGGAGTAAGAGAGACCTACTTTACCTCACCAAAATGACGTTAAAATATTTTTTTTTATTATTTAACAAAACTTTTTTTGTATTATTCAATAGCTAAATAATAACATATAATTATCATAAGAAGATTGTATATCATTTTCCGCAAAAAAGAATCATTAAAACTTTCAAAAATTAACCTGCGATGCTTTTTGTACCAAATAACTAGACATATGTTCACTACAATCCAAAACTCTCTTATAAATAACAAAACATTAAATATATGAACAATTCATTGTTTATATCAATTGAAACGTTTAACACATTAGCACTCAAAGAGTCAACATTCAAAACATTAACAATTTTGTACTCCTCTTTCAAAACGACCCAACTAACCTGTAGCGTAATTTTCATTTGTTTTATTAACTAAGTTAAACCCAGAAAACACTCGTAAAAAACGCCGGTTTGTTTCCTTCAAATTTAAGATCTATAAATAAATCATCAGCAATCTTCGTTATACTTGGATGATTTATCAGTCGATTGGAAGTTGTATGTCCCCGCTTGTTGCATTTTGGCAGCGACTCTGAAGGCCGAAACTTTCTTGTTTTTTGATACAGCCGCATTATCATATGCAGTAAAAGCCAATATTGAACACTTGTCGCAACGGAATTCATTGCCACTTGATATAAAATAATATTCAATATTTTTGTAATTATTACACATGCGAAATGAAAACAGTGTTTTATTTTCGTTTTTGAATTACTTTTTTACTAAATAAAGAAAATGATTTTGAATCATGGAAATCTTTACTCGGACCTCTACAATTGTTTCTGTAAAGTGGAAAAGATGATATCCACTAAGTGGCTGCCGCCAGTGTTGATAAACATTACCCATTGCATCGCATTTCCCATGACTTTCCGCAAGATTTCCGGTGATAACTGTTCGCATTCCTGTCGAATATTCTCCTTTAGGCTACGATTGTCTGAGGCTTGTTGGCATAAGCCCGCGACTTGAAGTAGTCCCAAAGGAAAAATCTGGGATGGTTAAATCGAGCGATCTTGCTGGCCATGCCAAATCGCCAAAACGGAAGATTACGCGAGCAGGAAACGCTTCTTTTACAACATCTGTTAAGAAACACATTGGGTGCAATCAACACCTTACCCAGAAACATAAACAAACAACAGTTATCATAAAGGAGACAAAAGTCACGCGCTCACCCAGCTCTGCTTTAACACCTTTTACCAAACGTCAAAAGCCTTTTCGCAATTTGCAGAAATTCTCTTTTGCAAGGAAGTTCTTTCAAAGGAGCCAGAATGTTAGGGCTGAAGAGTTTGTCCATTATGATCATCATCAACATATTAATAATCATTATTTAACACACAAATAAATTAAAAACATTACAAATAAATTATACCAAAAAATGTATTAGCTAATATGCTGATCAGACATAAATCTGGCACTCTTTGTATACCAGACACCATATTTAGATAATTGTTGAATTCGCTTTAAATAATAAACGTTTACAAATAACATTTTACAAGATATGAAAAACTGTAATCAAATTCTGTATAAATACCATCGCAACAATAAATTAAATTAATACTATACTATTATAATTAATATACCAGGTGTATGCATAAGAGTTTTCCGTTTTTTTTTTTTTTGGAAAAAAATACGTAATTTTCTAGGGAAATTAATTTTTTTATTTAAAATATTGGCCATCGACTTCTACACATTTCATGGGTAATTTATAAATAGGATGCCAGAAAAACTGCTTGTCTTTAGCAGCAAACCATTCATCGAGCTATTTTCCAACTTCCTGAAAATCGCTGAAGTGCTACTCTACGAGCGCGTACCCCATATATGCGCCGAGTCTGGGGAGTACGGTGGGTGCAGAAGAATGTCCCATCCAAGCGATTTCAAGTTGTCTTTTATTAGGTTTGCTGTGTGAGACGGCGCGTTGTCGTCTAACAAAAACACTTTGCCATGTCTTCTGGCCCATTCCGGTCATTTTACGATTAATGTGTGGTTTAAATTAATTATTTGTTGGCGATAGCGTTGTGTATTAACGGTTTCGCCGGGTTTAAGAGTTCATTACACACTATACTGCTCTGGTCCTACAAGACACAGAGCATGGTCTTCTTGCCGAAGCGATTTGGCCTTCGTGTTGAAAGAGCGACTTTGCCAGGTGGAAGCCTTCGGGTTTTCAAAATAAATTCATTTCTTGTCACCCGTCACAATTCGATGCAAATGACTGCGATTTTCCATTCAAATCATGTGGGACCCATTTACCGAGTTTATTGATCTTCCCCATTGCTCGTAAGCGTCTACAGTATTTCTTGTGACACATGTAATGCTTCTGCTAATTGCCGTTGAGTTTAAGTTGGGTCATCATCCAATAACTCTTGAATATTCTTATTTGCATTTTTGTGGTCTACCAGAGCGCTCACTACCTTTCACATTGAAATCACCACTTTTAAACTGTCGAAACCATGTCCTATATGTTCTAATTGACGAAGCGTGTTTTCCATATATTTCTAAGAGCAAACGATGACTTTCAACAGAATTTTTCTTTTAATTAAATAAGAAAAGCAATGCTTACCGTAAAGGTAGGCACGAAACTCGACATGATCACTGAATGATAAAATTAATACGCTGCGCACTTTTCGCTGGTGCCTAGTCAAACCTGAAAAAACTTATCCATGCACCTGGTACGAGTGCTGTTTGATGAGAACCCTGATTGGAAGAAAGGTGGCACTACTAAGCCAAAATTTAGTATAGCCTCTTTTAGCCCGCCTGTCAAAATTTGTTGACAATTCAACGTTCAGTTTTGTTTTGACACCCATTTCAAAAAATCGTGTTAGTGTTATTTTGCGAGTATGGAAAAAGAGCAGTATCGATCCGTGATCTGATTTTTGTTTTTGAGTAGCAAAACCTGCGAGGAAATTAAGCCCATTCTCCATGGCGTATATGGGACCCATTCCACTAGACCCATTAGACAAAAACGGTTACCACAGAGGAAACCGTGGGTAAAATCTATGATCTCGTATTGACGGACTGCTGAGTTTTCTGAGATAGCAGGAATCTCAACTGAACGCGTTAGTCATATCCTGCACGAGGTTTTGGGCATGAGAAAGCTGTCCGCGTGATGGATGCTATGTTTTCTGACACAGGATAATAACCGCATTCGTGAGATCACTTCGTGACCGCCGATAACACATGGATACGTTGGTACCCAGCATAGATTAAAGAACAATCGAAACAGTGAGTTTTACCTGGTGAGCATGTTCCAAGGAAGGCGAAGCTTGTGCTTTCGGCCGGAAAGGTGATGGCCATCGTTTTTTGTGAAGCGCGAAGTGTGATCCACGTTGACTATTTGGAGAAGGAAAAAACAATCACAGGAGCATACTATGTCAATTTATTGCGCCGATTCAACGCCAATTTGAAGAAAAAACGACCACACGTTAGCGCACTGGCTCACACCTCTACAGTCGCCACAGCCAAATTGGTCGAATTCCACTATGAATTGCTCCACCATCCTCCGTATTACCCGGATTTACCTCCCTGCGACTTCTTTTTGTTACCAAACCTACCAAAGCAAACTAAAAGATCGCTCGCCAAAAAGAAGTACGGGTCGAACCAGGAAGTCATCGCCGCCACGGAGGATGATTTTGCAGGAAAAATTATATCTAGTTGAAAAAGGATTATATTGAAAAATAAATTGTCAAAACCTAAAAAAGTTGCGTTGTCATTTTTAATCAAACAGCCCTCGTACTTGCGTATATTTCAGAATTAAAAAATATTCTTTGTAGGATCGATGATCCTGTTTATTATTTTTATCAATAATTTAAAATATTGGGTCTATAACTTATTCGTGCGGTTTGCTAAGAGATGGAGGAACTTGTATTATTCCATTGGAACATGCATTGGAAAGCTACTGTCATTTTACGTCGTTTCAGTATATGTCCTTCATTTGAAGCGTAAACAACAATAATTTTTTTTTCACTCAAATATGTCGAACTTTGTGCCTGAAAAAGTGTTTTTGCGGGGAGTTCTTCTTCATTACTGAAAACTGCTCCCGAAAGTCATCGTATTTTGGTGTAAGTTTATGGTGAACATGCGCTAGCTGAGCGAACGTGATAAAAGTGGTTTGCACGATTTAAAAGTGGTGATTTTGGCTTGGAAGACCATGAACGTTCTGGGCAGCCAAAAAAGTTTGAAAATGAAGAACTGGAAGCATTACTCTATGAAGATTGTTGCCACACAAGAAGAGCTCGCAGAATCTTTTGGTGTCACTCAAGCAGCCATTTCAAAACGTTTAAGAGCAGCTGGATATATTCAAAAGCAAGGAAATTGAGTTTCACATGAACTTAAGCCGAGAGACGTCGAAAGGCGGTTTTGCTTGTCCGAAATGCTGCTGGAACGCCACAAAAGGAAGTCATTTTTGCATCGGATTGTTACTGGTGATGAAAAATGGATCCATTACGATAACCTCAAGCGCAAAAAATCATATGTGAAACCCGACCAACCAGCCACATCAACGGCAAGGCCGAATATCCATGGCGCAAAGGTAATGCTCTGTATTTGGTGGGATCAGATGGGTGTGCTGTATTATGAGCTACTAAAACCGGGTGAAACCATTAATAGACAACGCTACCGAACACAATTAATCCGTTTGAAGAGAGCAGTAGCCGAAAAACGCCCGGAATATGCGACCAGACACGAGGCAATAATTTTCCATCATGACAATGCTCGGCCCCACGTTGCTATTCCGGTTAAGAACTATTTGGAAAACAGTGGATGGGAAGTCTTACTCCACCCGTTTTATAGCCCAGACCTTGCCCCTTCTGAATACCATTTGTTCCGGTCGATGCAGAGCACCCTCACTGAAATACGGTTCACATCAGAACAGAATATCAAAAATTTGCTTGATTCATTCTTAGCTGCCAAGCCGGCGCAGTTCTCGGGATGGGAAAAAGTCATAGCTTCAGATGGGCAATACTTTGAATAATACTATGGTACATGTTTTTCTTAAATAAAAGTTCAAATTTTGAAAAAAAAACCGCACAAATTAAATTACCTACCCAATAACTTAATTATAAGATGTAAGATCGGAACTGTGGTCTAGGTTGATGCAGTCTTAAGACTGTTCCTCATATTTATCTCCTTCTTAAAATATGATGTTTTCTTCGTTCTTAGTTTATCAAAACGTTAGTATACTACTTGTTTGGTTTTCTTGGTGTGAAATACATTTTCTTATCTAGGCAGATGTGCCTTTTGTGCGTACATAACTCATCCGACGTCTGGCTTGTTATTATTTTTAAACTGTGTAGTTTAGATTCTTTAATAGAATCATATTACTCCTGGTAATATTTAATAAATCAAAATTATATTCTCGTTTAATATTATATTTAGATTTTTAATTTTTTAATAATGGAATTATACTTTCTTCTTATTATTTTTTTTATAAATTTTCTTTCCTAAATAGCAATTTTTTACTCTAACGCAATCTTTACAATATGCTATTAATTCATATCTTTGAATCTTTCCATGTTTAAAACTTTTTCGGGGTTACCTTATAAGCTTTACATTGTATTTTCAATATTGTGTACTTATATATTATTATAAAAAGTTGGTCTGTTCTAGCAATTGATATGGTTGCACATTCTCAAATATTTATTATTTTAACTTCCTCTACTCATGTGCTGTTATTTCTTTTACTATATGTCTGTTATATCTTATGCTTCTGAAAGATATTCATTTTTCTTTGCTGCGTTTATCTTTCTAGTAAGTAAGAGGAACTCTTCATGTACCTGTTTTAAGATTATATGTTCTTTTAAATTTTAATAATTTTTTAAATTATCTTTGTGTACAACTATCCCCTCCATTGTTAAGATCGTGTCCTCACGGTCTTCCTTTACTAATCTTGCAATATATCTTGTATTATTTTTCTTTCTAATCCCCGAAATTCTTACCATTATTTTTTCTCCTTGTTGATAAGTTCTATGCTTCGTTCCTATTAAAAGTCTTTCTTAGACTTTTTCCGATGCTTTAATGAGTTTTTTGTGTATATTTGAATCTGTAAACTTTTTTTGATTAAATAACATTTCTTGAGGTTTGAAGCCTGTCACTGAATGGATTGTGTTGTTTAATTCACGCACTTTCTAAATATTTCTTCGAACAGTATCATAAATAGTTATGTACCATAAATATTCTTGATAGTTCTGAGTTTGTTTTATGTGCACTTTCGACTTGACCGTTTGCTGTCAATCTATAGACTGGCGTCTGTACCTTCTTGATCCCGTATTCTATACACATTTGCTTCACCATCTGAGTATTGAAAAAATTTTCATTATTCGTCATAAATCTCTCGTAATTTTTGAAATAATTTGATAATGTTTCCTCCATTTTGTCATAAAGACTCTCCTTCTTACTTGTCTGTTTATTATTTATAAAGTAGACATCTCTAAGTTGGTTTACAACAATTTAATTACGGATTTGGCGTGGTGGCAAGGTGCAGAATCATCTTGAAAAATGTACTTGTCAGTATACGAATGATGCTGTTCTCCATACTTTTGAGCGTTCGTAGTTCCATTAACAAAGTGCAAAGGACCCAAAACGTAAAAAGAAAAATTGACTTTTTTTTTTTACTTGTCACCGTCACAACTCAATTCAAACTGATTTTTTTTTTTTGCACTGAATACGAGGCCGAACTTCGCTATGGGGAATACCCTTCATAAGTATGGGAAAAACCCTTACGATCTGATGTAATTAGGCATTTTTTGAGAACTCATTAGGTGGTGCGGTTTCTATGACCGCAGGTCTATGTGTATGTGTGTTCCTACTTGTGTTGGAATTTCTGAATCCTTCGAAGGTTCTCTATTTGCATTTCTCTCGTAATACCCGTACATGCTACGCATTTTTTATTTAAACTTTTTGCCTGTTTCCTAATGTCTGGCCTAAAGTATTTTTTATATATCTCTTAAATATTCTCTCATGAATTTCTTTCACTATCTTTGTTTGTTCTTCTAGATTAGTAATATCTTTCAATTTTATAGGTGTGTGAATAAACCTATTTTTTTATAAAGACTTCTTTCAAAAGGTTTACTATAATCTGGTTGGAATAACTCTACTTGTTTTCTTAAATATGCTTTCTAACTACTGTTGGCTTTAATTGGTGCATCATCTAGATTTATTCTAGTATTTTTACTCTTATTTTTTCCCACTTAACCATTTTCTCCTCTTAAGT
This sequence comes from Volucella inanis, assembly GCA_907269105.1. Taxonomy (NCBI): domain Eukaryota; kingdom Metazoa; phylum Arthropoda; class Insecta; order Diptera; family Syrphidae; genus Volucella; species Volucella inanis. The sequence goes on along the minus strand of OU026153.1, from coordinate 116,280,786 downwards.
GTATTGTTTGGAGCTTGGCTATGCCTACATATCCTTTGATAATTTGCCTATAGTAGACTGACATTCTTTAAAAAAAAACCTCTCAATTCTTTCAATGTCGGGGTATAGGATATTTATTAATTTTTTCTACCTTTTCCAGGTTTGTTCCTATTTTATTATACAATATAAGACAGATCACGCGTGACTCCTATCAAACTACTTTGTCATTTTTGTTTACCCTATAGTTGTGTCCCTGCAGTTGATATCCAGTTGGTGACGATTATCATGATCGATTGTACATACAAAGGCGAATGCATGTTCCAAGCCCTTTAGTGCACTTCCATATATTGTAGGTCGTATGAAATTATTATTATTTCCTGAGATAAATATTCGTACAGCCTCTTTACTTGAACTATAAATTAATGCTTGAATTGCACTTTGTGGTTCTCCTGACATCTTGATTATATTTATCGTGTTATTCTGAGCGTGCTGCTTTCTTAGGTTAATTTTCTTGTCTCGCCTTGCTGGACGTAAAATGCTCTCATATCACTGAGTAGGTGTAGTCTAGTCTACTAAAAATTGCTTCAAAGTTCAAAATAGTGTTATTATTTGTTGATACGTTTGCTGCCGTGTCCTGTATCTTAGATTTCACTATTGAGAGTTCTTCTAAGTATTTTGCTGTAGTAATGAATTTCTTGATGCTTTCCATACGTCTTATACGCGATCATGATGGCAACGAACTATTTTGTTAAAAAACCGGTGGACGGGGGCAAAGCATTTGCATCTGTAGTGGCAGCCAATCTGCGCTTAGAACCTTGCTCAACAAACTTTCGACATCCAACCTAATTCGAGAATACAAGGCTTCATTGAACGCGCTCGGAAGATTATATTCACTAATGCTTGTCTAGTTCCAAGGTCACAATGGGATCATGGGGATGAAATCGTCAATGAACCAAGGCAAGGCTCAGAGGAAAGATTTTCGGAACCCGACCCTACGTTAGGTTGAGCATAACTGCAGATGGAATGACTCTCCAGTTTCCGGCACACCAAACAAATATCTCCCGACGTCTCTAAGAGAAAGTAGGAAAGTAAGTAAGTAATCTGCTTACTGACGCTGTGACGTGCACTAAACTTTTGCTTAGCACTTAAACGTGCTGAGGAGAAGTGATACAATATCATGCGATTCTTGCTGTGAAACTGAGGACGACCCGGCGGAGCACTGCCTCTGTAAATGTCCGGCTTACGCTGGAATCGGGATGCAGGTAGTCAGCGTTTATGTAGTGGGTGCTGGTGGGTACATTATTACTGAAGCGCTTATTCATCTTTATTCGAAAAATTGAAAGTTTCCATTTAAAGTTAATTACAAGAAGTAAAATGGACTCGTTCTTTGCCTCAATGCTTTATTTCGACAGAAAAAAGAGAAACAGAAAAAAAGCTGGACAAAATTTTAACATTGCTTAGAAAAACATGTATATGCCTAGAAATCGGAGCCTTCGATTTCAGATGAATATGTGAGTTTAGGATTCACGTGAATGAATAAGTGTTGAAGTCTTTTTGTATAATTTGCATGTAGTCAACTCTGACATGAAGGCATAATACTGATGTTGGAGTGGTTGCTGGCTAGGCTATATGTAACGAACTAACAACTAGCACGTACTGAGACCCACTGGTTGAGGATGCACTTGCTCATCCCGTCTAGTTTGACAACCACCTCTGGGAAAAATATCGAAACCGAATTCACCTGAGCTTCAAACTACAATACCACACCACCCGCCCGCGCACTGGAGAAAACCAGTAAAAGGGTATTCATATCCCCTTGGTGCGCATGCGGGATTATAAAAAAAAAAACATATTTTTATGTTGTTTTATCGTTCTTATTTTCCTGATCCATTAGCATATGTGTTTTATTCGGAGAGTCAATTGTTAAATTCTTTTCGGAGGATTGGTGGAGTGGATAGTGGCCCGGATGAATGGTAAGTAGGTGAGTGATTGGTTTGTAGTTGAAAGTGAATTGTTCATTAATTCTTGAGAATTATTGTAAAAATTGTTTGATGATATAATATGTTAAAACTACTTTATATGAAATATTTTTTCTATTGATGCAATTTTCCAGTGTCTTATTTAAAAATATTTAAAAGCCAGCTTAATTGCTTTGCTAACCAATAAAAGATTTCACGAAAGTGAAATAAAGCTGTTTTTTTATCATTTGTTTTGTTTCATTATGTTATACAATATTCTACCGTTGGACATAACGTCGTCGTATATAGCGACGTGTCAGATATAACGACTAATTTTCGAAAATAAATAACCGTTGTTGTCGCTTATAACGACGAAATAAGTGAAAACGAAAGAAAACACAAATTACATACACATTTTTGTATGTACACACGTGTATCTGAAAATTTCTTGTTAATTTTTGCATTGACACTACACAAGGTTAGAAATTTGAATCAAAAAGAAGAGAAGTTAGAAATGATGAAGAACCCGAAGAAAACTTTACTCCTTCTACTATCACAGAAGCAGTAAAAGCGGTTGAATTGTTGGGAACTATTATTTGAGTTTTAGTGATACGGTAATAAATATCCTTTCTGTTTTAGGACCAGCTTAAAACTCTACTTATTCAAATTGGCTGCATAAGAAGCAAGCAAAAATTAACGATTGGTTTTTTTTTGACACAATTTAAATAAAATCAAATTTAATTTGTTCATGAGCTACTATAATTTAAAAAATAAAATTATTTATTTTTGTTTGTAAAGGTTTAATTATATTTTTTGTAATCGGATATAACAAGCACTGGTTAACGACCACATTTTATTGGTTCTTTCACTGTTACTACCATTGTACAATTATTTCAGAAGATACAAATACGTAAATACATCAAAACCTCGCTTTGCATCGCTAATTGGAACCAGAAAAACACGACGCAAATCGAATCACCGATTCCCATGTCTTTTCACTACGTTTGGTTTAATTGGTAGCAAAATAAAAATATCATTAAAAATTCAAATGTTCATTACTTGTTATGTTTAATTTCATTGTAACCAAAATATTAATTCAAATAATAGGAACATTAATATTTCATTAAACTATATAAATTAGTTAGAAAATGAAAAAAAAATTACAGAAAATGTAGCTTCAATATTAAGGACATTTTAAAGTTTCAATGGACATTTCTCTTGACTGATTTGATTGTAGTGCTGATTTTGTTAAAAATTGGTCCATAGTTTGTTGAATCGTCACTGCCTTTTTATCCAAATAAATTTCCTTGTAACAACTGATCGCGTCTGTCACAGATTTTGTTACTTTTCAACTACGTTTTTCATCAGGATCATTAGAAAAAATTTCCATTGCCATTCCATTGTTCGTTATTAAACTCTTCATCGTACGATATCAATAACTCGTCAATATCGTGCTCCTCCATATCCTCAAAGTTAGCTGCTGCTGCTTATTCAAGAAGTTCTCTACGAACGGTTAGTACATCATCAACTTCTGCTATATCTTTACTAATGCATTCTGGCCATATTTGAAGCCAACTACCGCTCATACAAGATTTTTCTACTTCTTTCCATGACAAATTGATGTTTTCGATAGACATCATGATATTATAATTTTTCCAGAACTCTTTCATGGCAAGTTTATCTTCTACATCAGTTTCTGCGATAAGCTGACTAAACGTACGTCGTAGATAATAACATTTAAAGTTAGATATTAGTCCTGTATGTATTGATCCATTGGTTGTATGATGGAAATTGTATTTGGAAGCATAAAAACAACTTTTATATTTTCAGAAAATCATCTGAATAAATTGGATGTTCGGGAGCAGTGTCTAATATCAACAACTTTTTAAAATCAATATTTTGAGCAGAAAAATAAGCTTTAAATAGAGCTGCAGTCATCCTAGCCTACTTGCTCGCAAGCCAATAAATAGGAAAATCACACTTTTTCACATTTTTAAAAGCTCTCGGATTTTCAGAATGCTAGACCAGAAAAGGCTTAAATATAAAATCGCCTACTGAATTTCCCTAAAAGAAATATAAGACGATATTTGCCGACCTTATACCCAGTACAAGATTTAACAGATTTGAAAATGTAAGTTCTCCCTGGTAGGTGTTTCCAAAATAAACCTGTTTCATCGACATTTAGAACTTGCTTAGGAGAATATCCACCAAGAAGGTGGCTTTAAATTGAAGTTTTAATTTATTTGCAGCTGAAATATCTTCACTAGCTGCTTCTCCTTTCTTCTTCTCTTCTCGAGTCTCGAAACGTTCGAACCAACCAAGGATTGCTTTAAATTCTTTTAAATATCCAACACTTGATAAAGAAAAACTATCTTTAAGATCACCAAACAAGGTCAAGGCTTTTTTTTTTTAATAACTATTCTGCTAAGTGGCATCCTTCTCTGATTTTGGTTTTCTATCTAAACGCATTTTTACCATAAGAGGACTTCTCTTCTTTGTAATTTGTTTAGAGTGTAATGGTGTTTTTTTTTTATAAGATCCCGGCTAAAAATTGTTCTTACTGTGATGAAGTTAAATCAAAGCTTCTTCCAATGTCAACAGCTTTTTCCCCAGATTCGAAACATTTTAAATTTTCTAGTTGAGTGCAAAAAAGTTAAACTTTACTGTTGCAAATACTTCTCCAAACTGACTGACTTGAAACTTGGGAATGCCCTCTTTTAAAAGAAAAAAAAAAAAAAAAGGAATAAAAAAAATATCGGCGCAACTTCGAAACCACAAAATTCTGTGAACCACGCAAACTAAAATAAAAACGACACAGCTTCCAGACCACGATAATTTTTAAACGACGTAAGCCTAGATTTTGGTGTACGTATAAACATTAATTTTTTTTAAAAAGGAGTTATTTATATTAGGTTGTACCATATGAAATGTCAGATTTTAAAGCTCTCGTGTTAACACCTGTAGCAGAAAGTGCTTTTTTTTATTTATAAAGTAAATTGGTACATGTGTTTGACGTGTGAGATTTTAAGGGTTCGTTGCAACTATTGTACAATACAATAACTTTTTTCTAGGAATCGTTTATCATGCTGTCGCCGGCTAAGACGTGATGACTCTCTTCCTTTATAAATTTAAAATGGAACATAATGCGTCTCTAGCAGTAAAGAATATTGGTGTTTTTTTGCATTTGCATCGTATAATCACGTGTGCAAAAAACTTTTTATTTCTTCAACCAGTTAAAAAGATAAATGCTGTTAAATATTGTGAGTAATTCGAAATAGCAACTTGCGTTGACAAATAGGCATGATACGATCCTATTGTCATGCTAGACTTCATACGCCACACCTAACGGTGCAAAAACTGTTACAGTCGGAATTTGAAATTCTTTCGCATTTGCCGTACCTTCAACGGACTATTACCTTATACGCAGTTTGGAGTCATTTTGTAGGCAGAAGGTATTCCGGAACCAAGCAGGGGTCATAAAAGTCTTCAAAGACTTTATAGCTTCCAGAAAGAATAATGGACCTTGGATCACGTTGAAAAAAAAGTCACAGATTCTAACGGTTCATATTTTGACTATTTAAAAATATTAAAATAAATTGCCCTTAAAATTCTTACCTCAAAATCGGAACAACCGTTTCATGTTGTACAACCTAATATTTATACTTAGATATGTACCCCAAATGCTGTGTTTCCTGCTTACAGCCTCCACACGTGGGATACCGGTTAATAATAGCTGTATTGCAGCCAAAGGCTTCCCTTGTGGAAGTATAGTGGTATTGTTTTCTCTTGTATTTTTTTGTTTTGGAGGCTCACAGCTATTCCTTTGGGAACCGAGAAATAGGCAACATGACATCCGTCTTAGAAAAAATCCATTGCTAAGAGGTTTGTTAACCACTAGTATGCAAACTTCGGATACCAACCAATTTCGAATTAAATTCCGTTCTTCCTCAGCAAAATAGGCTCTGTTGAATTATTTTCTTTTCACGATTACTCGATTATCAAAAAAATTTAATTTGAGATCGATGGCTTTTATAGATGCATCGACTTCAAGGGACACAGTTGCGCTCCCTGCACTTTCCCGCACCGAGATGAAAAATACTGAGAAAAATGGAAGAAGGGAATATGTCCCCTCTAAGCGACTCAGACTCGAACAGATTACATACGTGAAGACACATATGTAATGTACGATCTCTCTATGTAGTCCTGCAGCGTGGTAGAAATTGACGCTGAGTATAAGTCATAGCAATATCTTGAATATGCCAAACTAAAACCGTTAGAAAGCAGACGCTTTAAACAAGATTCGAAGTAGGGGCACGCTAGGGAACGTTCTTTAGAAATTGCTACTCGACAAAAAGAGTACCGAAGTGAAGCGCCAACACCGAAACCCAAGAGAATTCAACCCGCAAAGACAGTAGTCAACAAGATTTCTTACAATAATTTAGTGGGTTTTGTCAGGCTAGGTGTGGCTGCGGTCGACATAAATCTTAACCCCCGTAGTAATGAGCAAAAAGCTTTCATAAAAGAGCAGATAATCTATGCATTGACTAAGTGCGGCGATGCTTAGATCAAAATATTTTTCGACAGTTCGAACCAAAAAGTAGAATGTCTTTTTTTTATTCCAATGAAGACAGCTATATATAACACTAACATCCATCTAGCAATTAGATTTTTTCTGTTAAGGCACAGAGGAAAATTTCCTGCAACCTCGTCACAAATGTAGTCCTAAGGCCTTAAGGTCCTAAATCACAAATGTACCATAATCTACAAAGAGAAGTCCTAAAGGTCACTGTTTCGGGGAGGGTTACGTACGTCGTAGAGGTGACAACAAACTTAACAGCAAACGCAACCTGGAGTATGAGTACTGAAGACGACCTAGCTCTTAAATTTATATAATAGTCCATGAGTGGTAAGATGTTTGGGCTCAATAATTGAGACAAAAATATTTGGATAAACCCTAGGAAATTTCAAATAAAAGGCTGAGTTATTGATCAGCATTAAAATTAAATATCTTTTCATTCCAGAATTGAACACCAAGAACCAAAAAGAACAACCAGGATAAAGAACTGCGAAAAACTGGAAAACTATCGCTATCGCAGGTCTTGATGGATACGTTACGCAAACCAGATGGTGCGTTCACATCTAGTCGGGAAGAAACCTTAAGAACTCTACTTGAGGTACACTTTCTTCTTATTCGATTTACACCAAATGTTAGTTCTGATTCTATGTAGTATCGGTCATGACGATAGATAGAGTTGAATGGGCCATGAACCCATTGAAAACTTTCAAGGTACGGGAACCGACGGAATCCCTCCAGTTCTGATTCAAAATCATAATTGCAGCAAATCCATGTTATCTTTTAACTACAGAAGAGGTGATATCAACAACTTCGTCATTCACCATCTCGTTGAAATGACACATTCTATCCAAATGGAACACCTTCAATTTTTCTCGATCCGCACAATGGATACAGTAGACAACGTCATTAATTCGGGTTATCACCTTCGAATACTATTGCAATTTTGGTGATTTTCCTTTCTTACGCAGAGGATTAAACAACCACACCAGATCCTCTTTGTTGAAGCAAAATACTGAATGCATAGCGGATGGCAGATACCAAGTAGCGCTTTCCTTTAAAGAAGGTATTCATCCAACTCTGGGAAGGTCAAGAAAAAGTGCTCTTCAACGCTTTTTGTCTTTCGAATAATCATTTGTCAGTAAATCAAGAACTTTTTCAGCAGTATTCCCAATACATTGACGAGTACTTAAAAAAAGCACATACGTAAGAGATTCAGAAGTCTTCTGTAGGAAGCTGGCATCACTATTTTTTGCAACATCGTGCGGTTCTTTAAGAAAAAGGTTTCACAACAAAACAAGGCGTTGTTGATTCTTATTTCAAAAGTTCTCGTGCTTTATAGACTGGTGCAGGCAATGCAATAATTTTGCCAGTGACTTTACAAACTTTGAAATTCTCTTTCACACTTCATGCAAATGCAACACAGATCACAAAAACAAAAACAACAACCCAGCGAATCATCAACAAAACATACTAAATAAAATCAAATAATAATTTAATAATTTAACAATTTACTCGACTGAATTAAATCCTAATTATAAATTCGCGCACTGTTCTTCACTTATCACTACACATTTGGGAACATTTTGAGACTCACTGATGCCTTACGTAGCCACAATATTTTAATTCAAAGCTCGAAGAAGAACATAAATAAATTCCATAGATAAAACGGGAATTTGCATAGCAAAACAAAATTCTCTTTCATTTTCTTCCTCGTCTATCGTTGTCGATATCGGAACGTTGCCAAACTTTGATGGCATACTGGGCGTATTGAGACTTGCCTTGTGTGCAAGATGGTTTCCTGACAATAAAACAGCCCAGAGTCAGCCAAGTACTCCATTAAGTATATGACAGGTCTCAGGAAGCCATTTAGGAAGAAACAAGACGTCGGAAAAGGTAGGGGAATGTTTTTATTCGCTCAGCGCTAAACAAGATGTCAAGAATTGGTGCAAAAAGTGCATAAGGTGTGCGGCTACCAAAGAAACAAAAATAAAGCAACAGGGACGAATGCCACATCACAATGGCATACGACATCAAAGCAAAATCTTCCGACTTCAACGAAAGAGATCTGGTGTGGCTGTATAATCCTCTGCGTAAGAAAGGAAAGTCACCAAAATTGCAACAGGATTGGAAAGGACCATACAAAATGATAACCCGTATTAATGACTTCGTCTAGCGTATCCAGCGTGCGTATCAAGAAAAACTGAAGGTGTTCCATTTGAATAAAATGTGTCATTTCAACGAAATGATGAATGACGTAGTTGTTCATGGCGAATAACTTAAGGGAGGGAGCAGTGTGACAATCATTTGAATTTGAGTAGCGCCATCTATGTTTTCATAGCGGAAGATCTCGATAGCAGAAGCATCAACCTTTGGGGTGGAGAGAATCGAATTATCTAAAAAAATGGAAAATGGAAAATCTGCTGAATAGCGCAGTTTATTCTCGAAATATGTCATCAGAGTATAAATATCAGCATCATCAAGGTATGCAAGTCAGTTCATTAATTGAATTTAAAGTATGAATTAAGACAGACATTAAGAGGCTAAGTAAAGTTTGTTTATTCCCAAATGTCCTCCTGAGATTACATCAGATGTTGTTCTAACTGCACCTTCCCATTTTCTTATCAGCAAACCATCATGCACACAAGACGAGTTTCACTGTGCCCTTAATGCCTTAAGAGTTTGGCTCCAGTTCGATATCTCCTGCTAGCTTGGTCTTTTCTCGTGTTTCTTCCAGGCTTATATTGGTTCAATATCAGTATCTGTCCATTGGGAGGAACGGATTTCATCCAATCGCCTATTGGCTCGATCTCGGTTGCCGTGTTTTCATTTCACTCCGTACGGTCGACGAAAGAGAGCACCAGCATTCGAGTGGATTTTTGGTTACGGTGTTCCACTTAAAAGTCTTAATAACTTGGCCTTCAGGATCCTTAAATTAAAGTAGCCATTTCAGAGCTGCGTAATCTGTGCGAAGGATGAACTTTTTTCCATAGAGGAACTTATGGAAATGCTTCCTATCCAGAACTAAAGCCAGAAGCTCGCGTCAAATCACGCAGTTGTTCCGTTCAGGTCTTGAGAGTACCTTGCAGTAATATGAGATCACTTCCTCTTGACCATCATAAACTTGGGAGATCACAGCTCACACCCCACCATTGTCGTGTAGGGTAGCCTACACCATTTACATAGGTAAATGAGGGCATCGCACAGCTGTTGAATGAGTTGGTTACTTTGGTGAAGGCTCTTCGTAATACCAGCAAAAGTCTTTACGAACCTCCTGTAATACGCGGCAAGTCCCAAGAAGCTTCTCAGTTACTGTTTATCTTTGGGGCCAACTTTTCACTGATTTGATTTTGTCAGGATCCGTTCTTACTCCTTCTGCTATTTCACCTTCGGATGGAACAAGGCACACTTTTCTGGATTTAGCTTCAAATGAGTACTTCGCAGCCTCTCAAACCCTACTTTTAGGTTTTCTCGGTGTTCCTCCTACCTACCTATGACGATAACGTCTTCCAGATACACTAGGCAGGTCTTTCACTTGAACCCTTGTGGCCGGAGCCAAAGACTGCTTTCTGTAGTGAAAGCCGTTTTCTCAAAATCCGTACGATTTATCTCTACCTGCCAATATCCGCTCTTCAAGTCAAGAGTTGAAAAAATTTCGCTCCAGAAAACGTATCCAAAGTGTCATCGAGTCTCGGGACTCTTCAATCAGTCCCTTAACTTTCATCTTCGACACTATTTCGCCAACTTCTGTTTGCTTTGCTAATGGAAGACTCCTTGCAAGTTGACGGATTGATCGGGCGTCATCGGTATCAATGTGGTGTTGAACAAGTTGCGTACGTCCATATTATTCGTCTTGTGTAGCAAATATATCAGCCTACTCGCCGACTAGTTTTTCTGCCAGAAGTCGTTGCTCTTGATCCAGATTACAGAGGCTGAGAACTTTGTTCTTAATTTTCATTATCTGAACTATAGGGATCAATGTTGCACGATCTATTTGTGGTCGATATACACAAGGTTGGTAGCCTCAACAGGTACACATTTTCCCACTTTTTCACCTTTGTACTGAATGTCTTTGGATTTTGAATCCTTACAGGGTCCATGTTGTTCTTTGGTTCCACTAAGGTTTTTCCCATCATAAAGTCTCTCCTATTTTCTGGCTCCATCAAAAAGAATCGGTGGCTGTCAAGACCAGCTCCCAACTTTGCCCAAAAAGTTGAAGGCTATAGAATCTGATTTCTGCAGATAGCGACTTTAAGGAGTGAAGTATTGGCATTTCCGTACATCATTAGTATCGCCACGTTTCCGCATTTCAAGATTTGTGCCCTAAATTGCAGAACTAGTCCATGTTCTCTCATGAGGTCTGTACCAAATATACTTGCTGTATGTTTCAGACACCAGAAAAACGTGAGAGGAGGCTATTCCGGCCAGGTTGAATTTTATACTTCACCCTATATCTTAGCTGTTTCTCCCATAGTTGTTCTTATACTGTAACTGCTGGTGCTATGCAAGCTGGATTTCTGCACCAAGTCCATACTGATGATAGAGGCCCTGGCACTGGTGTCTATTTTTTCCATTTTTTCCAACTTTCCTGTCTGTTTGTTCAATAGTCCTCTCTATTCCTTTTAATTTGTCTTCAATTTCTTCGAACTTGTGCTGCAGAATGTACTTTTGCTCTTCCAGGTTTTTCTTTTGTTTATCGACTTTTTGTTCAATGCTGTTTTTCTGTTCGTCTTGATTTTTCTTCTGTTCTTCCAGATTTTGTTCGAATCTATTCTTTTGTTCGTCTAGATTTTTCTTCTGTTCGTCGAATTTGTTTTTTTAGATTTTTTTTGAGAATTTTGTTCGTTTATATTCGACAGGAGGAGTTGTATTATCGCAGCCATATCGTTGCTAGTACTCATTTAATCTTCCTCGTCATCGTAAAAGGAGCATGTATCTAGATCATGTCCTTCGTTGTTCAAAGCGTCCTGAAGTCGAAGCTGAAGTTTCTTTTGTTCAATTCGGATTCCATACATTTTCCATTTTGCTAGAAAATTCGATGCTACTCTCCACTTCCCAATGGTTCATACTTCTGCTATTGAAATCTTCTGCTAACCATAGATGGCGCTACTCACATTCAAATGGATACCACAGTATCAAAAACAAGAAATTCACAAATTACACTTATCGACTCCTTTATTATTCTCATCTTTATACATATACGAGGGCTATTTGAGGTTTACGAGGTTTAGAAAATGACAACGCAACTTTTTTAGATTTTGACAATTTATTTTTCAATATAATCTCTTTGCAACTCCATACATTTTTCCCAGCGGTGCTGCAACTTTTTTAACCTCTCCGTATAGTATGACCTTTGTTGGCATGTAAAATACTCCTCCGCGGCGGCGATGAATTTCTCGTTCGACCTGTACTTCTCCCCAGCGAGCGATTTTTTAAGGTATGGTATATGGATAAAAAGAAGTCACATGGAACTAAATCCTCAGAATATGGAGGATGGGGGAGCAATTCGTAGTGCAATTCGACCAATTTGACTGTGGAGGTGTGTGTGAATTATCGTGGTGGAAGAGCACTTTTTTCTTCGACCACAGTGGTAGTTTTTCCTTAAAAAAAAAGAGGTTATACTTAATGATACACTAATGGTACACTCCTTTTGTATGTTTATACTTATGTCAATTTATTTTTGTTCTTATTAATTATTTTTTTAGTAAAATGTGGTTAGCCGTGAGGCGCACTTATTAAATTAAACGTTTTATATTGTATTTATAAATGTAGGTTTGAATGCACATAATACTCGTATATACCATATATTTTTTCCTTTGGTTCTTTTTTTTTTCTATTGCTGTGGTAATAACACACAATTGTCAATTAATACTATAGGGTTTTCTAATAACGACTTGACAACATTTTTTTAAATAAAAGGCAAACCATTTAAGATATTTCAAAAACTTTATTATTGGCTTGAAGTACAATCAAAACATTTATGAATGGAACTCGACTTCGTTTATATGGCCACCGCGTGCACGTTTGCAGCGGTCGACTCGTTGGACCCCATTTTCAACGACTCGACCACACATTTCTGCCGAAACGGCCGCTATTTCGCGTGCAATGTTGGCTCTGAGCTCTTTCAACTTCGTCGGCGTGCATAAACCAATGACTTAACGTAGCCCCACAGAAAATTGTCAAGCGGCGTTAAATCGCACGAACGAGGCGGCCAATGGACTGGCCCATGTCTTGAGATAACACGCTAACCATACTTACTCTTCAATAAATCGATTGTAGCGTATGCTGTGTGGCTTGTGGAACCATCCTGTTTAAACCACATGTCGTCCAAGTCCATATCTTCCAATTCGGGCCAAAAATAATCGGTGATCATGGCGCGATAACGCTGACCATTCACAGCAACGTGACGATCGTTATCGTCGACGAAAAAATATGGCCCAATAACGCCACCGGCATGCAAACCGCACCAAACAGTTATTTTTTGTGGATGAAGTGGTGATTCATGAAGAACATGTGGGTTTACACATCTTCCTATAAGAATTAAACGACGCTACAGGTATTGGAATTTCTTAACTTAAGGATAACAAACTTGGACAAATGGTCAAGAACAATGACAACATATGAATTTCCAGACCACAACTTATAGTATGGACCTAAAAAGTCTACATAGATTTTTGATCGTCCGACTACAATAACTGTTACGAATAGGAGGACGAGAAATTTGGTTGGACGATTAAGATTATTTAAAAACAATCGTGCGCTCGAGAGATTATTTAGAGATCAAAATTAAGGTCAATCAACGGTGCAACATTACCCAGTTCTAAACTGTCAGCATAGACTAGAGGAATAGTATCTGAAACTACATTCAAGTCGTCTTTTCTATGCTGTATGTTGAAACTAAAGGCTTTCAGCTTCAGACTGCACCTAGCTAGTCTATCACTTAGGTCGTTAAGGCCCACCAACTAACGAAGACTGGAGTGGTCGGTAACAATACTTAAGTTCATTCTCTCGACATAGAGCCTGAATTCTTGCACTTCCATAACTGCAGCCAAGCACTGTTTCTTGGTCACGCTGTAGTTATCTGGCATGAGTTGAGCTTCTGAGAGAAGTACGATATCGGATTTCCTCACTTTCCTCGTTTTTTTTGGAAACCACCTCACCTATTTCAGACTCCTAGGTATCACACTGGATGTTAAATCAGCCTTTCAATTGCTTCATCTGTCATCTTAAACTTTTCTTTCGTCTTTTTCAGAGTGTCGGTGAGGTTCCAGAGGTCAGGCTAGAAAGGTATCGAATAAACCTCCCATATCATCTTGCGAGACCAAGCAGTCTGCGAACCTTCTTTCTCTTTTAGGAAGTGGGAAGTCCATAATCCCCTCAAACTTAGCATGATCCATTTTTAACATCCCACCACAAACCATGAACCCCAAATACTTCAATATCCTGAAGCAGAATTTTAATTTGTTTAAGTGAGTGAAATTTTCTCTACGCAAAACTTGTGCGACTTCGTGAAGCAGAGATATATGGGTTTTAAAATCCGGCACTTTGATAAAAAGGTCATCCAAATACACGAATACCCCGGCCTTTAAACGCGAGGGAATGAGTTTATCCATTAATCGGCACACCGTTTGAGCTGAATTACACAACCTAAAGGGCATAACCGTGAATGCAGTCTTTTCCCTACTCTGTTTCTCCAGCGGTATTAACTAAAATGCATTCCTAAAATCTACAGTACTGATGCAGTAAGTTTCTTGTAGCCGACTAATGGAAAAGAATAAGCATCTTTTTTGGTCAAAGCATTTAATTTACGGATAACCAAGCAAAAGCGATTCTTGCCTGGCTTCCGTATAAGGACCACTGGTAAACACCAAGGGTTCTCGCTCTCCTCACTTATCTTTCTTATCAACTCGCCTGCCAAACATGTCTTGTGTAATATCTAATAAACGTCTGACTTTCATGATGGTTTCTCTTTTCAATACTGGAAGCGTGGTGACGACTCTAGTGAGAGCACTGTCCATTACTACAATCTTAAGTTTAATATATATAGATATAGATATAGATTTCGCCCACAGAAATCCAATAACATACATATGTACAGGTGTACGAACATATATGTACATTTACATGTAGATGTATACGTACACCAGATTTTGTGACAAGCCCGCGTTATTTAATAAGGCAAAAAAACTCGCTTTAGCAGTTTCCGAATAAAAAATTAGTACAGTGTTCTATCCGACTCGAAGAACCAAAAAATATTACAATAGATAAACGGCGTACTCGCTGAAGGAAAAAAACAACGGTTATTATATTGGCGAGCTTGAAGTTCAAAAAGAACAATAGATTAAAAGATAGATAGATAGATAGATAGATAGATAGATGGATATTTATTTCTCAAAATCCGTACGATTTATCTCTACCTGCCAATATCCGCTCTTCAAGTCAAGAGTTGAAAAAATTTCGCTCCAGAAAACGTATCCAAAGTGTCATCGAGTCTCGGGACTCTTCAATCAGTCCCTTAACTTTCATCTTCGACACTATTTCGCCAACTTCTGTTTGCTTTGCTAATGGAAGACTCCTTGCAAGTTGACGGATTGATCGGGCGTCATCGGTATCAATGTGGTGTTGAACAAGTTGCGTACGTCCATATTATTCGTCTTGTGTAGCAAATATATCAGCCTACTCGCCGACTAGTTTTTCTGCCAGAAGTCGTTGCTCTTGATCCAGATTACAGAGGCTGAGAACTTTGTTCTTAATTTTCATTATCTGAACTATAGGGATCAATGTTGCACGATCTATTTGTGGTCGATATACACAAGGTTGGTAGCCTCAACAGGTACACATTTTCCCACTTTTTCACCTTTGTACTGAATGTCTTTGGATTTTGAATCCTTACAGGGTCCATGTTGTTCTTTGGTTCCACTAAGGTTTTTCCCATCATAAAGTCTCTCCTATTTTCTGGCTCCATCAAAAAGAATCGGTGGCTGTCAAGACCAGCTCCCAACTTTGCCCAAAAAGTTGAAGGCTATAGAATCTGATTTCTGCAGATAGCGACTTTAAGGAGTGAAGTATTGGCATTTCCGTACATCATTAGTATCGCCACGTTTCCGCATTTCAAGATTTGTGCCCTAAATTGCAGAACTAGTCCATGTTCTCTCATGAGGTCTGTACCAAATATACTTGCTGTATGTTTCAGACACCAGAAAAACGTGAGAGGAGGCTATTCCGGCCAGGTTGAATTTTATACTTCACCCTATATCTTAGCTGTTTCTCCCATAGTTGTTCTTATACTGTAACTGCTGGTGCTATGCAAGCTGGATTTCTGCACCAAGTCCATACTGATGATAGAGGCCCTGGCACTGGTGTCTATTTTTTCCATTTTTTCCAACTTTCCTGTCTGTTTGTTCAATAGTCCTCTCTATTCCTTTTAATTTGTCTTCAATTTCTTCGAACTTGTGCTGCAGAATGTACTTTTGCTCTTCCAGGTTTTTCTTTTGTTTATCGACTTTTTGTTCAATGCTGTTTTTCTGTTCGTCTTGATTTTTCTTCTGTTCTTCCAGATTTTGTTCGAATCTATTCTTTTGTTCGTCTAGATTTTTCTTCTGTTCGTCGAATTTGTTTTTTTAGATTTTTTTTGAGAATTTTGTTCGTTTATATTCGACAGGAGGAGTTGTATTATCGCAGCCATATCGTTGCTAGTACTCATTTAATCTTCCTCGTCATCGTAAAAGGAGCATGTATCTAGATCATGTCCTTCGTTGTTCAAAGCGTCCTGAAGTCGAAGCTGAAGTTTCTTTTGTTCAATTCGGATTCCATACATTTTCCATTTTGCTAGAAAATTCGATGCTACTCTCCACTTCCCAATGGTTCATACTTCTGCTATTGAAATCTTCTGCTAACCATAGATGGCGCTACTCACATTCAAATGGATACCACAGTATCAAAAACAAGAAATTCACAAATTACACTTATCGACTCCTTTATTATTCTCATCTTTATACATATACGAGGGCTATTTGAGGTTTACGAGGTTTAGAAAATGACAACGCAACTTTTTTAGATTTTGACAATTTATTTTTCAATATAATCTCTTTGCAACTCCATACATTTTTCCCAGCGGTGCTGCAACTTTTTTAACCTCTCCGTATAGTATGACCTTTGTTGGCATGTAAAATACTCCTCCGCGGCGGCGATGAATTTCTCGTTCGACCTGTACTTCTCCCCAGCGAGCGATTTTTTAAGGTATGGTATATGGATAAAAAGAAGTCACATGGAACTAAATCCTCAGAATATGGAGGATGGGGGAGCAATTCGTAGTGCAATTCGACCAATTTGACTGTGGAGGTGTGTGTGAATTATCGTGGTGGAAGAGCACTTTTTTCTTCGACCACAGTGGTAGTTTTTCCTTAAAAAAAAAGAGGTTATACTTAATGATACACTAATGGTACACTCCTTTTGTATGTTTATACTTATGTCAATTTATTTTTGTTCTTATTAATTATTTTTTTAGTAAAATGTGGTTAGCCGTGAGGCGCACTTATTAAATTAAACGTTTTATATTGTATTTATAAATGTAGGTTTGAATGCACATAATACTCGTATATACCATATATTTTTTCCTTTGGTTCTTTTTTTTTTCTATTGCTGTGGTAATAACACACAATTGTCAATTAATACTATAGGGTTTTCTAATAACGACTTGACAACATTTTTTTAAATAAAAGGCAAACCATTTAAGATATTTCAAAAACTTTATTATTGGCTTGAAGTACAATCAAAACATTTATGAATGGAACTCGACTTCGTTTATATGGCCACCGCGTGCACGTTTGCAGCGGTCGACTCGTTGGACCCCATTTTCAACGACTCGACCACACATTTCTGCCGAAACGGCCGCTATTTCGCGTGCAATGTTGGCTCTGAGCTCTTTCAACTTCGTCGGCGTGCATAAACCAATGACTTAACGTAGCCCCACAGAAAATTGTCAAGCGGCGTTAAATCGCACGAACGAGGCGGCCAATGGACTGGCCCATGTCTTGAGATAACACGCTAACCATACTTACTCTTCAATAAATCGATTGTAGCGTATGCTGTGTGGCTTGTGGAACCATCCTGTTTAAACCACATGTCGTCCAAGTCCATATCTTCCAATTCGGGCCAAAAATAATCGGTGATCATGGCGCGATAACGCTGACCATTCACAGCAACGTGACGATCGTTATCGTCGACGAAAAAATATGGCCCAATAACGCCACCGGCATGCAAACCGCACCAAACAGTTATTTTTTGTGGATGAAGTGGTGATTCATGAAGAACATATGGGTTTACACATCTTCCTATAAGAATTAAACGACGCTACAGGTATTGGAATTTCTTAACTTAAGGATAACAAACTTGGACAAATGGTCAAGAACAATGACAACATATGAATTTCCAGACCACAACTTATAGTATGGACCTAAAAAGTCTACATAGATTTTTGATCGTCCGACTACAATAACTGTTACGAATAGGAGGACGAGAAATTTGGTTGGACGATTAAGATTATTTAAAAACAATCGTGCGCTCGAGAGATTATTTAGAGATCAAAATTAAGGTCAATCAACGGTGCAACATTACCCAGTTCTAAACTGTCAGCATAGACTAGAGGAATAGTATCTGAAACTACATTCAAGTCGTCTTTTCTATGCTGTATGTTGAAACTAAAGGCTTTCAGCTTCAGACTGCACCTAGCTAGTCTATCACTTAGGTCGTTAAGGCCCACCAACTAACGAAGACTGGAGTGGTCGGTAACAATACTTAAGTTCATTCTCTCGACATAGAGCCTGAATTCTTGCACTTCCATAACTGCAGCCAAGCACTGTTTCTTGGTCACGCTGTAGTTATCTGGCATGAGTTGAGCTTCTGAGAGAAGTACGATATCGGATTTCCTCACTTTCCTCGTTTTTTTTGGAAACCACCTCACCTATTTCAGACTCCTAGGCATCACACTGGATGTTAAATCAGCCTTTCAATTGCTTCATCTGTCATCTTAAACTTTTCTTTCCTCTTTTTCAGAGTGTCGGTGAGGTTCCAGAGGTCAGGCTAGAAAGGTATCGAATAAACCTCCCATATCATCTTGCGAGACCAAGCAGTCTGCGAACCTTCTTTCTCTTTTAGGAAGTGGGAAGTCCATAATCCCCTCAAACTTAGCATGATCCATTTTTAACATCCCACCACAAACCATGAACCCCAAATACTTCAATATCCTGAAGCAGAATTTTAATTTGTTTAAGTGAGTGAAATTTTCTCTACGCAAAACTTGTGCGACTTCGTGAAGCAGAGATATATGGGTTTTAAAATCCGGCACTTTGATAAAAAGGTCATCCAAATACACGAATACCCCGGCCTTTAAACGCGAGGGAATGAATTTATCCATTAATCGGCACACCGTTTGAGCTGAATTACACAACCTAAAGGGCATAACCGTGAATGCAGTCTTTTCCCTACTCTGTTTCTCCAGCGGTATTAACTAAAATGCATTCCTAAAATCTACAGTACTGATGCAGTAAGTTTCTTGTAGCCGACTAATGGAAAAGAATAAGCATCTTTTTTGGTCAAAGCATTTAATTTACGGATAACCAAGCAAAAGCGATTCTTGCCTGGCTTCCGTATAAGGACCACTGGTAAACACCAAGGGTTCTCGCTCTCCTCACTTATCTTTCTTATCAACTCGCCTGCCAAACATGTCTTGTGTAATATCTAATAAACGTCTGACTTTCATGATGGTTTCTCTTTTCAATACTGGAAGCGTGGTGACGACTCTAGTGAGAGCACTGTCCATTACTACAATCTTAAGTTTAATATATATAGATATAGATATAGATTTCGCCCACAGAAATCCAATAACATACATATGTACAGGTGTACGAACATATATGTACATTTACATGTAGATGTATACGTACACCAGATTTTGTGACAAGCCCGCGTTATTTAATAAGGCAAAAAAACTCACTTTAGCAGTTTCCGAATAAAAAATTAGTACAGTGTTCTATCCGACTCGAAGAACCAAAAAATATTACAATAGATAAACGGCGTACTCGCTGAAGGAAAAAAACAACGGTTATTATATTGGCGAGCTTGAAGTTCAAAAAGAACAATAGATTAAAAGATAGATAGATAGATAGATAGATAGATAGATGGATATTTATTTCACAATAATTTCAATTACAATGATTTCAACTTAAAATACTATAAAAAAAATAGCAAGAGTGACATTTTGTTTTTTTAATAAACGCAAAAAAGAGTTAAATGCCACTTCAAAGCGTAGTATTATATTATTTTTTTTACAGTGGGTGACCCTTCAAATAAAAGTATGTTTTATTTAACAAGAACTGATATTAGAGGCCAAAAGAAAGTACGAACTTACAGAAAAGTAAAAAAAGAGAGAGAAAAATAAAAAATATATTCATGTAGCAAAAACAAAATTGTTAAAAGAAAGAAAAACAAACTAATAAAAATAATACGTACTCACACGCATATTATATTTGCTTACAAATTAGAGTATATTTTATTATAAATCATTTTACACATTATAAATCATTATTGTAAAACATTAAACCAATCTTGAGACACACTGCATAAGCACCAGTCGATATCTTATTCAGATAGTAACTCTTCGATTTTGCATTATCATGTACATTTAACAGGTACATGAATACTAAGGTACAAATATATTGATTTGTCTTCCCACGATCGACTGGTGCTTTTGCCGTGCTTTACAAGAACAATTCACTCATTAACAGACATCGGACCATATCGTGTACACTAAAGCCATTTGTAGTTTGTGTATTTAATCAATACCTTTCGTACAAACATACATACAATCAAAGATAAGGCACACGAGCATTGGTGGGTGGCTGCTGCTGGGTGAAATGCACTTTCACTTTGCTGTACACTGCTGGACACACCGGACAGATAAGTTAACCAATTATAACGTATCGTAAATATTCGTTTCATTTTTATTTTATTTGAGCATATTATACAATAAAAAAATTTTTTTTCTCGTGGAATGTAGAAATCCTAAACAATTACTGGTCCTTCTGAGCCGAATTTAAATTATCCTGGTTAACAATATTAATTTGGACATTTCACAGACATTTTTTTTATGTATAATATATGAATAAATAACAAGTATTTCGCAATTTGTTTGAATTTGAAGAACTTTTTTCATTATGAGTGTAAAGGTAAAAAGATCAAGTGCCACGGGACATATAACGCGCGCGATGATTTTCGTTCAGACAATCGATAGTGCGGTATCGCTAGAACAACTTCAAAAATGGCTAGATAAAATCGAAGAAGTGTGGAAATCGTTCTATACGTTGCAGGACGAATACCTTGAAACGTTAGACGAATCGCTTCACGAGGAGTTAAACGCGAAATTTGCTGATTACGAGAGCAAATATTTTAATGCGATAAAAGATCTTCGTCACTGTGCACAATTAGTCGATCCTAATGAGACGGTATTTGAAAGGTTAGTGAGACAACAATCAATGTTTTTGGAATGGCTTGGTGACTCGGGGGGTAATACCTCAAATGTGCATTTGCTGAAAATTGTAATTCCACCATTCCCAGGAGATTATAAAGATTGGCCTTCGTTTCGCGACTTGTTTGTTGGTTCCGTGGACAGCGGGTCAAATCTCACACATACTCAAAAATTCCAATATTTGAATCCAATGCAGCAACGAAGCAATCATCGTCGAACTCTTGCTCTTCCCCACCTGCATCGTACTCTTTATCTTCAGCCAATCACTCGAACGCGGTTAATTCGTCGGCATATCCTTGTCCACTCGTCAATAACGTATTGTTTGAACCTAATCGCTGATGTATTGATTTGCATACCTTAGGGATGCGGATATTTATGCTCCAATGACATACTTCGAAAATAATCTGTGCTATCCAGCATTCCATACAATTTTCCATTCTGCTAGAGGATTCCATTTTACTCTCCACTCCGCAATGGTTGATGCTTCTACTATCGAAATCCGTTGACATGACACATTCTATCCAAACGGACCACCTTCAATTTTTCTCGATTCCCACGTTGGTAACGTTAGACAGCGTCATTAATGCGGGTTGCACTTTGTATAGTTCTTTCCAATCCTATAGCAATTTTGGTGATTTTTATTTCTTACGCAGAGGATTAAACAGCCACAGATTTCCTTCGTTGAGGAAGGAAGATTTTGCTTTGATGTCGTACCTAGTTTTCATGCGGTTGATCGCAGCTTCATCTTTTATCGCGTGATTTCATGCAATTTGTAAATCCTGCTACGCAAATCATCCACGTTCAACTCCCTCGGCTCGGTAGGCCATTAAGAAGAAGGGTATATGGTAAGTCGATCCGAATCCCGCTAGCAGTTGAAGACGACCTCAGACCTCAGGCGTTGTCCTTGTCTTCCTTATTCCCAGATATTATTCTCGACATCTTGTTTAGCACTTAGCCAATAAAAAATGGCCTCCTCAGATTCCTTCATATATTTTATAGAGTACTTGCCTGACTCTCGACCGCGGCACGATTAGCAGCATGCGAGATGTTTTTCCATCTTAATTTTCTCATTTTGTTTTCAGCAAACTATATTGCACACAAAGCGAATCCTACAGTGCCCAGGATGCCTTCAGAGTTTGGCTCATATCTGACATCTGTTGCCAGCTTAGTCTTTCTTCGTGTTCCTTTAAGGCCAATATTGGTTCGTTGTCATTATCTGCCCGTTGGGAAGATCGGATTTCGTCTGTACTCCAATCCTCATTCATTCCTGATCATTCCTGATCATTTGGATAGTGATCTATTCCTAAGCTTCTTTACGGTTGCAGTGTTCACATTTAACTCCGCACGGTAAACAAGGGAAATGTTCGCATTTGAGCATTTAAGTGGAGTTTCCCCTTGCTGGGTTGCACTTTAAAATCGTAGCTCTGTAACTGCTCGATCTATCTCGCTAAAAAGTTTTCAAGATTCTTAAACTGGAGTAGTGATTTCACAGCTTACATGGTCTGTCTGAAGAATGAACTAATGCCTATAGAGGTTCTTATGTAAATGCTTCGTATCCAGAATTAAAGCCAGCAGCTCACGCCGAGATACGGAGTAGTTTCTTTCAGGACTGGAGAGTACCTTGCTGTAATATGAGACCACTTTCTCTTGACCATCATGAACTTGGGAGATCTTAGCTTCTACCATAATTGCTAGCGTCTGCGTCTACGAAGAACATTTTACCGATTGTGTGGGTAAAGTCTTTCCTCCCATGAAGACTTTATTATTTTCTGGCTCCATCAAATAGAGTCGGTGGGTTCCAGGACCACCATCCACTTTTGCCCAAATAATTACTTCCGATGAAGGTTCTAGAAGCTGATATCGGCAGATGACGACTTTTAAGACGAAAGACTTGGCGTTTCTGTATAGCATATTGTATCTCCATATTTCCGCATTTTAGGGTTTATGCCTCAAACTCCTCTATTAGTCCATGTTCTCTTATAAGTACCTCAACAGATCCTTCGAACAGACCAAGCAGCTCTGAAATTGGGAGATCTTTGCTTCTACCGAAATTTTACCGAGTGTGGGGTGACTCTTTGCGCAGATGCCGCTTGAGTTCTTTAAATTCTTTCTTACACCCTCCAGATCACCTTTACTGTGATCGTTTTTACGTAAGTTGATGTAGGCTGGTGTGGGTAAAGTCTTTCCCGCCATGAAGTCTTTCCTATTTTCTGGCTCCATCAAATAGAGTCGGTGGGGACCAGGACCACCATCCACTTTTGCCCAAATAATTACTTCCGACGAAGGCTCTAGAAGCTGATATCGGCAGATAACGACTTTTAGGACGAAAGAGTTGGCGTTTCTGTATAGCATATTGTATCTCCATATTTCCGCATTTTTGGGTTTATGCCTCAAACTCCTCTATTAGTCCATGTTCTCTTATAAGTACCTCAACAGATTCTTCGAACAGACCAAGCAGCTCTGAAATAGCAACTTTAATTTAAGGAACCTGAAGGCCAAGTTGCGAGAAAGATCTTGCAGGGCTACGACTTTGAAGTGCAACAACGCAAGGGAAAGCTCCACTCAAATGTTGGTGCTCTCTGTCGTCTGCTGTGCGGAGCTAAATTTGAACACTGCAACCGTAGAAAACAGGCCACTATACAAACAATCAGGACCGCGCCCACAGAGGGTTGGAGTACAGATAACATCCGCTACTTCCAACAGACAGATAATGACATCGAACCAATATTGGCCTGGAAAGAACATGAAGAAAGATCAAGCTAATAGTAGAAATTAGAACGGAGCCAAACTGTGAAGGCATAATGGGCACAGTGGGATTCGCTTTTTGTGCAAAATGGTTTACTAAAGGGAAAATGAGAAAGTGCAGAAGGAACAACATCTTGTATGTAGCTAATCATGCCACAGACAGATAATGACGTCGAACTATGTAATATTCGCCTCGACGGAACGAAGTCAATCTCTGAAGGCATACTGGGCACAGTGGGACTCGCGCTAAACAAGATGTCGAGAATCGGTTGCAAGAAGTGCATAAGGTGTACCAATATCTATGAATAAGGAAGACAAGGACAATGCCACTAAACCCTCAATCTGATGTAATGGTCAAGTGATTCAATCTGAACTTGAATAAGCATCAGTCTGAGGTCATTAGCAACTGTCAGCAGGACTGGGATCGACATATAATCTTCTTCTTAATGGCCTACCGAAACGCGGTCTATAGTTCAACAGCACACACGCCATACGAGACCTTATTTGGTCAAACAGTTCAATTGCCAAATGAAACGATGAAACAAAATTCAGATCCCCACTTTCAGAGCCGAAGGAGGTGGACGACTTGCGTAGCAGGATTTACAAATTGCATGAAAACACCCGAGAAAAGAGGAAGCATGAAGACAAGGTACGACATCAAAGCGAAATCTTCTGGCTTCAACCAAGGAGATCTGGTGTGTCTGTATAATACTCTGCGTAAGAAAGGAAAATCACCAAAATTGCAACAGGTTTGAGAGGGCCAATTCAAGGTGATAACCCGCATTAATGACGTTGTCAACCGTATCCAGCATGGAGATCGAGGATTATTGACAGTGGTCAATTGTGATAGAATGTGTCATTTCAACGGAACGATGAATGACGAAATTGTTAGTGATGAACAAGTTAAGGGAGGGAGCAGTTTAATATCCATTTGAATACGAACAGCGCCATCTATGTTTCCATAGCAGAAGATTTTGAGTAAAAATAGAATCGAGTTGTCTAGCAAAATTGAAAATGGCACAGATTGTTCTCGAAAAATGTCATTGGAGTATAAATATCAGCATCTCCAAGAGATGCAAGTTCAGTTCATCAGTTGAATTTGAAGTGTGAATTAAGACAGTGATTAAAAGGCTTGAGTGAAAGATAAAAAAAAATAAATACTATATAAATATATATATTTTTTTTTCTTTTTATTTTTGTTTTCAACTACTGTCGCAATAACATACACTTGTCGTTAAATACTATAATACAGTAGTATAATTTACAAGCGAACTTATTTTGTAGCGCAATAAAATTTTATATTGATTTGGTACAATTTTTAGTCATCTGGTAGGTACGACCTTATATTCCTGTCTTCCTTTGTTTCTTGCAGTAACTCCGCTTATTTTTCTTTTCTTTTTTTTTTGTTGAAATAGTAGTAGTAGTAGTAAATCTGTATATGGCGACCAATAATATCTGGGTCGGTAGCTGCCGAACTTTTCCTTTTTTTCTTGGTTTTGTGCTTGTTAGTTTTATTCCTTCTTTTTCTTCTTAGTTTAACTACTCAACCCACCTTTATACAACTTTTAAGCTTTAAGCTTCACTATGGTATTTTTAACAGTTTTATGGAAATTTCATAATTTTCGCTTATTTACACGAGAGCTACCATATCACCTTTGCCGGCTTTTGTAATCATCCTACTGCTTGTTACTCGAGTACAATGTACATATTCATATTAAAAAAAAAGCATGCACAAGCCACTCTCTCGTAAGCAGAAAAAAGAATCCTTTCTCATTCTTTTTAACAACACCTGTTAGTGGGTTTCAGTATTGAGGCGATGGTTCAATTTTGTCTGTTACAAAATTCTGCCCAAAGATAATTTTCGGGACAAGTGCAACGCTATATATTTTTTCTCAATTTCCAAAATTCACTTCAAGAATATAATAAACGGAAGGCTTTGAAAACACAACTAACGAATTAAATTTGAATTTGGCAAATGGTTTTTCATGATTGGTCTACTGAAATAAGAACGATCTCACAGGATCTCAGCGGATCTCTGTGAAGATGGAACTCCTTTCTCCGCAACTCGTGGGATCCAACTATGGACACAACCTCTAAAAAAAACTGCATACCGGCAAGGCTCCTGCATTGTCGAGCGGAAATAAAACGTAGACAGCTCATGGTGTACCATCCTCTAAAGGCAAACCGGACGAGCCTAAAACCAAATTTTCAAGGAGTGTTAAGACTGTGGCAAGCCATAGTTGCTGTTACTAAAATGCCTCCCATGAAGCAAGAATCAGGAACTCAGCCGCATCGGCAAGCTCCATCTAAGGCGCTCCTTCTAAGGCGCTCCACATAAGACGCCAAAACGCTTTTCTCATTATTTAAACCTTCGGATCCATTCTGGAGAGAATGAGAGAAGTGCGGACATGAAAAGCAAGATTGAGTGGGCTAACAACATCTTAAAAGTCTGCTCTCAAGAAGCTGAAAGATTTCTCAAAGCGTCAAAGATCGTTGGAGAAAGCCTTGCCAGTTTCTAGGAGGCTAATAACTAATAACGTCAAAACAACTGGGCCATCCAACAGCACATCTCTGGGACAAAAATGACACCGACGGATCGATAACACCTGGACGGTGTTGAAGTCGTGGTTAAGGACGATATCCCTAGCGGACCTAGAACCCGCACCTGGATCTTACCCGAACCTTCCTCTCCAAAAAGTATTCTGATGATCATTAAGCTCAGCAGCCCGACCCTTTCAACTCATGAGTGGAAAGTCGCGAAACTTGAAAACTAAAGGGCCCTTATAAATGCGCATTAATTGTGATCAATAACCCTCAAGCGCAGACTAAAAGCATTACCTTAGATCTTTGAGCGTGGATATCCTTTCCAGAAATGCATAGCGACGACTCCAACTTATCCGAGGCAACTAAGCCGTCGGCCTCCTTCTCTGATACTCTGAAATCCTTCACTATTAGAGGAAGATGAGATTTTGGGCATATGTACAGAATCGGAGGATCCGAACAAGACTGTGGTTAAGGCTACTCTGGTAAATTGTAGCAATGATACGGTTCCTCCAGATTAATCTTCATCACATAAAAAAAGGTTTCGGTCGCACTTATCCTGCGTCTTTCCAATAACGCAAAAGCTAATGTTTGCATTATTGGCAATGAGCCCACTTTTATAATAAGAAATCGAGAGGAAGTGCTAGATGTCATTCTTATCTCCGACAATATCACTCAAATGAAAACGAACTGAATAGTATCGTTTTAACACTCATTTTCACACCACAGATATATCCAATTCAGCCTAAGTGATGCTCTTCCCAGCCAACTAGTATTCCGGAATTGAATTGAATTCTGACAAAGGAATACTGTCAGAAACACTATCTACTAAACTCTGAAGTCCCCCGCGTGACACTTAGAAGATTGACATAAAAGTCAAGGTTTTCACCTTGGTTCTCAATCATGTCCTCTTATTCAACGGGAAGAAAAAGCCTTACTAGTGGATATCAAAGATTAGAAACATTTGTAGAAAACTTTTCAAACTAGAAAAAAGCACAAGAAAATTGACTGAATGGGACTCAAACAAAGTATCCCTCAAAGTTTATAAAAAAGAACTGAGGAAGGCAAAGCGACAATCCTGAAAATTATTCAGTAACAAAATTACAGAAACGTCTGAGGCATCGCGGTTAAGAAAAATCCTCTCTACAAATCCTATGATGCCTAGCTGTTTGAAAAAAAACGGTGGCTCTGAAATGACCTCAAGTGATGTATCACTCAACCTGCTACCTGAAACTCACTTTCCAAGAAGCTCCCTATTCGCGGCTAGTAACAATCCAAACAGGACTACGGCAACCCTGACCAAAATGTATGTTCTGATTCAAGCAGGCAAAATGCTTTAGGCGCTACATAGCTACATAGGCGGTGTCCTTTGTCCCCTTCTATAGAAATTAGAGGTTAGCGAACCTCTGATATACCTGCAAGCCAGTGGTAGCACTGTGTTTATCTATGAGGGTGACGTTGCGTCTCAGGTCAGCATCTTAAAGCATTAAAGAACTCCTTCAGCTAAATCTTAACAGATTAACCCGTGGGGCAAATCGCTGTGGATTGGGAGTAAACGCCATAAAACTGACTTTGTCCCCTTTATATGTCCCCCTATATTCCAATTATTATAGATCCTTCCTCAATAAACGGTACCAGTTTAGTGTTTTCCGATACAGAAAAATATCTGAGTTTCAATTTTGACAGCTAAAGAAACTGGATACCTAGCATTCAAGACGGAGTCAAGAAAGCTACACTAGCTTTATTTTCTTGCAAAAAAGCCATTGGGAACAAATGGGGCCGCATAACCCACTGGCTTTAAGATCGATACTCACCTTCGGGGTTGTGGTCTGGTGGACGGCCTTAAACAATGCAGCCAATGGCAGTAAGCTAAGCAGAGCCGAAAACAACAGCATGTCTATGCACAAGCAGAGCCCTATGTTCTACTCTCTCCGCGGCACTAAATATTCTGTTTCACTCGACACCCATCGATAACTTCGGCAAGCAAATACATGCGACCGCAACTATTTGCCTTAAATCGACTACACAGTGGACAAACAATTTATTTGGCCACGCTAATGTTCTTAATATACAAGGGATACTCACAGAGAACATCGATTACACTATATCCGAACTTTGGTTTGACAAAGACTTTCTTTTAAGCTTCCCCTTTAGGTCCTTCTGGGAGGAAGTTATTTGCATGGAAAACACCTCACTTTTACACAGATGGATCAAAAACTGATAGTGGGATTGGTGTCGGTATTTTCTCAGATAAGCTAAACCTAAGCTTCTTCTCCGTCTTCAAAATCACTGTAGCGTGTTACATGTGGAAATTTGGCGATTAAAGGAGCTGTCCTGATGAAGAAAAACGTGATATCTGCAAAGGATATTTGCACCTTTTCGGATAGTCAAATCCCTGGACTCAATCTCAATGAATTCTTGAACCGCCCTTGAATGGCGATCATCTCTTACGGAGATGGCACAGCAGTTCAACCTTCACTTTTGTTTTGGCTGACGAATTCGCCAAAATTGGAACCACTCTACCTATTGTACCGAAAAATGGTCGGTATACCAATCGCTAGCATCGGTATACCAATTGCTACGTGCAAATTAATACCTTATATGGATGATAATAAAAGACCAGACCTCAAGTCGACTAATGGACCAACATGATCTGGATCTGAATCGATCTGAGAGTTTGATCCTCCTAAATAGGAAACACCTCAGGGCCTTGTCATCACTGGACACTGCCTTATAGGCAAGCATTCAAGAAGGCATGGCGCCTTTACAAACTATTTCTGTAGAAGCTGCATGGACGAGGAGACAAGCCTCTACCTACTCTGTACAAATCCAGCTCTCTCCAAAAGAAGAAAACTTCAATTAGGTGCTTTACCTTTTGTTATTTTTCTCTATGAAAAATTGTAATTGCAATGATTGCACTATCAAATTTTTGGTGCTTGATTTTTCTTCTTGAAGAAGAAGCCGAAAATCATGTCGATGCTGACGGTGACACCATTTTTTTTTTTTTACAATACCGCGCGTACGCCAAGGGGATATGAATACCCTTTTACTGGCTTTTTCTCCAGAGTGCGGGCGGGTTGTGTAGTAGTTTGAAACTCAGGTGTATTGGGTTTCGATATTTTTCCCAAAGGTGGTTGTCAAACTGGACGGAACGAACTAGTACATACTCCTCAATCAGTGGGTCTTAAGTACGTGTTAGTTGTTAGTTCGTTACATTTAGCACAGTCAGCAACCACTCCAACATTAGTGTTATGCCTTCATGTCAGAGTTGACGCCGACGGGATTTTCATGTAACTACATACAAATTCTATGAAAAGACTTTTTCACAGAATTGCCTGGCACGGGATTCGAACCCGCGACCTCTGCTTGAGGAGTCTATGCATATACCACTTCACCACGGCCACCCCCTTAAGCGGCAGTGGCGGCAGCAGCAAAGCCGGGTAGTCCATGCATATATTTAGATATTTAAATCTGTCTCCAATGCTTTCGTAGTATATTCTATGATGTTTTCCTGCAATTATAAATACAAAACAATTGTTTTTATTTATTTAACATTTCGAGTCATAATTGCTTTTTGTTCCTTTGAGCACAATTACTGAATCTTAAAATTGTAGGTAATGTGGCCGATGTCCCCGATTTCATTGTTTCATGCATTTTCTTTTCAAAAAAATATGATGCTTGTAAGCACTTAATTTTTGTTTTTAATTCGGAAAATTCCCTGCCTCTTTTTTTTGACACATATTTTTTTTTTGTTAAGTTCAATAGTTTATATTCCCGAATTTTATAATTCCACAAGGACTCGAATTGCAAAAGCAAACAATTACTCCCTGAAATTTTAACCGAATGAAAAAACGTCAAAAATCAGCTGATTTGCCAGCTTCAATTTAAGTTAATTTTTTGCTTCATACTTTATTTGTTTGATGAATTGTTTCCTTATATGAAAATAAAAATGCTATTTGACGTAAATTTTGAGTGGATTAATGTTGGATGAGATGGAGGAAATCATGTAACGAATTTAAAGTTATCTTTTCGGGGGAACTGAAAAATAACCGAACTCCTACTGTTCGGGAGTAAAACACGGATTCAATTTAAACAGTTTCTTTATTAAAATTAAAATACTAAAGTATTTATTATTTTACTAGCTTACGCGTCTATGTCCGAAGTAAGACTGCCACCCCAATCCACACAACAGCTCCTCGTTGCCTCGATTCCACCTGATGCGATACGCTGACTAAGCGCTTCCCACGAATAGTGCATCCGGCGCATGCATGTACATGAAGTTCATCGGTTGCGCGTGCGCTTCGTCAGCATAGGTTCCCATGCAAAGTCGATATCGATATCTTCCTCGTCATATCCTTAATGACGCCAGAAAGCTGTTCGTTGACCTTGTATTGGTGGTTGTTGTTCTCCACAATGTCTTGTTGACTTCCCAGGGTTTTGTTCCAATCTGCTGCGTCTGGGTTCCCAGTGAACCATTTCCATGCCGAGCTGATCCAATCAATGGACCTCTGTCTTCTCCGTGATTTGTTCCTTAGAAGATTGATCCGATCGCTTATCTGAGCCAGGTAGAAATTAATATAGTAAGGGCCTTCATATCTTTGTCTTTGTGTGCCTACCGATGGAGTCGGTGACCTTCTTAAGTTGATTTTCGAATTAGTTCAAATCTATGACGTGCACGAGGTTGAAGTTACAGTTGACTATCCACGCTTTGCCTTCCTTGATGGAAAATAATGGAGCTGTATATTCGAATATAATATAGGCAAGCCAGACTGTAAATATTAACTTGTCTTTAATGACTAAGATTATGACAACAATTTTAGAATTACAAAGGTTGTAAAACGCTAAACAGAACTAATCTTACGCTAATGACATTACTTTTGCTTTACTTATTTAAATCTGTATTTTTTTCTTTAAATCATCTTAAAACTATGTTAATTTTAGACGCTAGGTACTGACATATTTATTATTTATTTATTTAAATCTTTTCTTAAATTTGGGTATTACAAAATCATCTTATAAAAATGGCTGAGGCTTAAGTATTAGGTATGAATAATTACAAGTTTATAGATTTTGAATTTTGTGTTTTCTAGATTATAATCCATCCTCCTTTTTTTTAAATTATACATTTTTTACATTTTTTATGTGGGTTTTATGAACCCTTCTACCTTTTGCAGTGGTAACGTTGACTTTACTATCACGCGCTACTTCTTCCTTTCGGAAAAGTGGCTTATTTTTAGCCTGAATGCCCTTTGAGGCTGTGAATATAACATCACCTTTTTTATAAGACCTTGGGAACGTTCTTTTTTTATTTCTATGGAGATCTGATTTATTCGTGCTTTAATTCTCTATTAACTTTAGTACGGAAACCTATCATGTTTTGGTAATTAATTCTTTGTGTGCGGTCAAAAAAGACTTTCGCTTTGTCACCGAATGAACTGCTATGTAAAGCAGTTCCTTCAGTCGCAAATTTCTGTATTCTAATCTGAGGCACCGAAATATTTCAATTATAGGTGAATGAAACCTTTCTTCGACGTACGGGTGTGTGGTAGACCCTTATTCCTAACATCTCTATAAAGTTAATTATGATTGGGCTATGAGTAGCCTCCTATACTCTCATTGTCAGTCACCAATATTTTCGGTGCTGTGAAGTAATGAATAATCTTTAGAATTTTTTCCCTAAGATGAAGAACACTTCTGTTTTTTTATGTGAAAAAGTTTGCCAAATTTTGAGAATTTGTTTTCATTCTGGAGAAATTCATTGTGAATTGAATATATTAGCATTACAAACGTCACACGATTTGGTGTATCCTTTTATCAGACTATTCATTCGCGGGAGGTAGTACTTCTCGAGTAACTGTTCCTTGTTCTCGCGAGGATTTCGATGTGCCCTTCTACTATATGTTCGTTCATAATTAACTCGCAAACTCGGTTCTGATTTTTCACGTCTTCAACCAATCTTTGCGTTATTCGGATCTTATAATTCGCAAAGTGCTCTAAAAAAACCTCTTGTAACATTGCAATACGAGACTCTTGAATTTTCATCCCATATATGATATTCGATCTATGTTTGATTTTAAGTATTTTGGTCAGTTTGGTTTTATCCATATTGTCCTCGGCGACATAGTGTCGAGAGAAACCTGGGTGTGGTTCTTCATATATCTCCAGACCCCTTGCGGCCCTGATGATTATTTAGTTTCGGAAAACGTTTAGAGGTGCTTCAACGTGGGGAATTAGATCGGAGCTATCCTGTTCGGCACTATGCACTTTCTGACTATCAGAGTCTGTCGATGCTTTAGCTTCGGAGTCTGAGTTGGTTAGGGAGTTAGTGCCGTTATTCTGTTAAAGAATTTTATTCGCTGATTATTTCGGTGGCAGAGCCATTTTCTGCTTTATTCGAACTATGTGCCGCCTCAGCTCGCGCTGAACCGGACAAGTTATTTGCATGACTTTTGAGCATCTGCTACAAAATTCGATTTACCAGCTTTGTAAATTAATTCAGTTATACTCCTCTATCTGTGCCTTCCAACGCTTAATTTTAGCATTATTGTTTCGATTCCCAAGTCGGAAGGTCAAAGGCTTGTGGTCTGTGAACGATCTAATTTTCTTTGCGCCATATAGATATGGTGGTAAATTATTTAGGGCCCAGACTAACTATTGCCAGCATTTCTTTTTCGTTGGTTGCATAGTTTTCTTCGGTCGTGTTTAGTGATCGTGCAATGTATGCAACTGGTCTGTCTTTGCCTATTTAATTTATATCCGGATCTAAGTGCGCATCGGATACAGTCACGTGGTTAAGACGCTTGTAGTCTATCACTATGCGATATTGTTTTTCGTCTGATGGTTTTGGCTTCTGTGGCACGACCCAGATAGGAGAATTATATGGGCTTTTAGAAGGGCGGATAATTCCTTCCCTTAAAAGCTCATTTATTTCTTTTTCTATTATCTCTCTCATGCAGGTCGGGTAATGATAACTTTTTGCAAATATATGTTCGTGGGTTATAGTTATCTCTGCCTGTATAGTAGTTTTTACAATTTCCCTTTCACTTATGGCCCAAAGAGGGTCTCATATTATAGGATCAGGCGGTTCAATTCTGACTTGGCATTCTCCGAAAGGGCATCACCAAAAATGATGTTGACCTGCTTGGAAGGTTCTTCTTTGATGTTTCCGAATGAACCATAAAGGGTGATTTTACGCGGGTTATTTTTCGTAGTAGATGGACTAATGAAATTCTTATTCGCCCCGATGATAGACGATGAGTTCTATGTATGGTACGCTGGATAGCCTCCCGGCATAAAATTCTGATTGTCAATGTGCTCCTCCGCGGATGCGACGTAGGCGTTAACATCACCGGGCACCTCTTGTTGACCTTCGCTATGAATCTTGTCAGCCGTATGTACGTTGTACAATCTCTGGTATTTCTGCTGGTAGTTATCGGACTTAGCCTTTCGCTTAAATGGGTTACTACCTTGTGGCCTGTTCATATAATTCACCTGACGCGACTAAATGGACTGGTCGAGATCCATCTTCGGATGAGATATAGGTGCACTTTATCATGGAGGTGCCTCGTTTTTGCTTGATTGCGGATGGTTATTAATATGTTAAGGTTTATCAAACCTGTGCTGTGGTTTCCGATGAGGCCTAGTGTTTGGTTTATGGGAGCTGTCACCGTGTTTGATACATTCGCATTCTATAATTATAGATAATTAATAATTAATATCCTCGATATATCTTACGAAAACCTATAGAGCTCTGTTTCGGTAAGTCCGACCAACACCGTGACTGTTTCTTAAGAGAAACTCTCTGTCTTGATCTAGTTGATCATTAGAGATACCTGATAATTTACCGCAGCATAGAATCGCGCTTGGAGCCTTCAATATAGCCTCGACGGTATGAACCCACGAAATGTATTAGGTAGGGTTACCGTGGAAAGGCTGGAGTTCCTTAACACAGTCCGGCAGGCGACTTATGGCCTGCAAGTCGAACTTGGCCTTAGGACCGAACAGCTCTGCTGGATTCTCTAGCGCTGCCTTTGGCACTTACTTGTCTTCAAGTAGTTTAAGGCGCCCTTCAATTCCAATAAGCTGGCTGAGGATATTATTAACCGCTCCGGTCAATTCCGTTAGGGAGCTAATAACACCTTCTACTTAAAATGATGAAATTTATTTTAAAAGGGGGGAAAACATATATTCTATAAGTTGGTGAACAAAGACAAATAATACTTAGCTCAATCCGATATTTTTGACACTGTATATTTCCTTTTCAGCAACGCTCAAACACTGATTTCTGCACTATCCTACTATAGGGTTTTCCAATAGCGACTAGACAACTTTGAATTTAATTTACGAACGCACTCTTTCACTAATCATCAAACTGTCGCTGTCAATTTATTCAGTAAACTCAACATTTACAGTCATGCTAAAGTACACTAACGTGCAACGTCTGCAAATTATAAAAAGTTTCTACAGATATTCAAAGTCGGTGACTGCAACTTTAAGAGCGTTAACTCCAATTTTCGGTCGTAATTCTTGCCCTAATAGACAGGCAATAACAAGTTTAGTGCAAAAATTTGAGCCTACATATTCGTTGTGTGATGTTGCCGTGTTAGTGAGAAAACGGATTGCAAACGATCCAAATCAGTCAATTCCACGGCGTTCTCAAGAATTGCTCATCGCTCAGACCACACTAGGGCGTATTTTACGTAAGGATCTTGGTTTACACCCATACAAGATCAAGCTAACTCAAGAATTGAAGCCGATGGACCATTTGAAGCGACGTACGTTCTTCGATTGTGCTCTTGAGAAGATGCGCCAAGATGATGAATTTCATCGCAAAATCATCTTCAGTCACGAAGCTCATTTTCGTCAATAAGCAAAATATGCTTTATTGGCATGTGCTTCGTGAATCACCACTTCATCCACAAAAAATAACTGTTGGGTGCGGTTTGCATGCCGGCGGCGTTATTGGGCTATAGTCGATGATAACGGTCGTCACGTTACTATAAATGGTCAGCGTTATCGCGCTACAATCACCGAATATTTTTGGCCCGAATTGGAAGATATGGACTTGGACGACATGTGGTTTCAACAGGATGGTACCACAAGCCACACAGCACACGCTAAAATCGATTTATTAAAGAGTAAGTATGGTGAGCGTGTTATCTCAAGACATGGGCCAGTCGATTGGCCGCATCGTTCGTGCGATTTAACGCCGCTTGACTATTTTCTGTAGGGCTACCTTAAGACATTGTTTATGTTTATGCCAACATGCCGACGACGTTGGAAGAGCTCAGAGATAACATTGAACGCGAAATAGCGGCCATTTCGGCCGAAATGTGTGTCCGAGTCGTTGAAAATTGGGTCCAAAGATTCGACCGCTGCAAACGTGCCCTCGGTGGCCATTTGAACGAAGTCGAGTTCCATTCATAAATGTTTTGATTGTACTTCAAGCCAATAATAAAGTTTTGAAATATCTCAACTGGTTTGCCTTTTATTTAAAAAAAAAGTTGCCAAGTCGTTATTAGAAAACCCTATATTAGAACAAGAAAATTCGTTTGAGTTAAAGTAAGAGACCGGCCTCTGGAATTGCTGTGTTGATCCCGTTTAGTCGCAAGCGTTTATGTTCCATGTTCCCATGGGTGTGACAGAATTTTGCTGGTGGAGAGTTAGAGTAGTTATTGTGTTCCCATGGGTACAGCAGCGTGCGCTCAGTAGAACGTACTAACTTCCTGTCCTGTATTAAAGCGCACAACAAAGGGTAAAAATTTTAGAAGCCGGTTCCTGCTCGGGCGCCAGTCAAAGTTACCTTTCCGGGGTAATTGAAAAAAAAACCGAACTCCTACTTTTCGGGAGTTAACCACGGATTCAATTTAAACAGCTCCTCGTTGCCTCGATTCCACCGGATGTGATACGCTGACTTAGTGCATCCGGCACATGCATGTATATGAGATCCATCGGTTGCGCGTGTGCTTTATCAGCATAGGTTCCCATGCAAAGTATTCCCACTGTGACCTTCGCAGTGGGTCGGGTTTCCAGGTCGCTGTCTGCTGGATCGTGTTAACTACGAATGTTTCTGTTTATTTATTTATTTATTTTTTTTTTAGTAAATTTAATAAGTTGAATTAATTTCTTGAAAACACAAATAAAAAATAATGAAATACAAGCACATTTCTTCTGAAATTAAAATAGGTAAAAAAAAGTTTCGTTTTCTGATATCGCGTTGTCCATCTCAGCGTGCACTTTTAATCTTAAGCTCTTTTTTTTGGTGTTACTATTTTTGCCTGAACTGGATTCATCTCGAATAAACAATTCACTGTTTTCGTCTCCTAATATGTTAATGTAATTATGTAATACTACGCTAACTATTACAATATTGTTGACCACATAAGAATTGGTTCCTTCAATATATTTAAAGCGACAAAATCTTTATTTTAGCAACGCAAATTTAAAAAAATTAAAAAATTGTTTGCAACAAAAAGTCGAACTTGACCTTTAAGTTAAATAGTTAAATAGATTTAAGCTTTAACTTCAAAAGATTAAAGATTTTTAACTTCAACAATTTTTATCCGTTTCAGCCTACTACTTCAAAAATTTCTTTTGTCTACACTTGAGTGCGTCGAATCTTTAATGATTCAAATCCACTTTCGCATTCATGTACAATAGTACCAAGAGTACTTAAAGACCTTAAGACTCACAAATCCACTGGTCTAGATGGTACATCTCCCCTCCTTCTGAAGAGGTGTTGTTTCTTGCTGGCAAAACCAATGCGTAACCTTTTTCATCAATCCTACTCTTTCGGACTCTTTCCTAACAGATGGACAACAGTATTTCTCTGGCCCATCCCTTAAAAGGCGAATTTACTTATCTTATGGAGATGGCACAGGAGTTCAACTTTCCCCTTTTTTGGGTGCCGGGCCACAGAGACATTCCAGGGAATTGTAGGGCTGTCAAACTCGCCAAAATTGGAACCACTATACCTATTGTACCAAAAAGGGTAGTATCGGCATACCAATCACTACGTGCAAATTAAAATTAAAGTTGGATGCTAACAAAAGACCAGACCTCAGGTGGGCTGTTGGACTAACATTATCTGGTCAAAGGTGGATCTGAATCGCTCTGAGAATTTGATCCTTCCAAATAGGAAATATCTCAGGGCCTTGTCATACTGGACACTGACTTATAGGCAAGCATGCAAGGTTTAGCGTCTTTACAAACGATTTTGTAGAAGCTGCATGGACGAGGAGACAATCCTCTACCTACTCTGTACAAATACAGCTCTCTCCAAAAGATAACTTCATCTAGGAGTTTTCTTCTACAATGACTTAAGCGATCTAAAGAATATAGACGTTACCAGTCTTCTAGGCTTCATCATAAGCTGAAATCGCTTCCAAAGGTGAGATGATCACAGATCCACGTGGCATCACGTCCTGAGTGGGTGGGTCTTTCCAATAATCACTTTTACCTACCTACCACTGAACGCCTCCATCCGTGTGACCCTGTCTTTGACAGCGCCCATTTTACTCAAAAAACATCATCCACTTAACGCGAAAATCGCTCTCATTTAAGCAATTTTATTTCCAAATCGCTCTCATTCTTGCAACTTTATTTCCAAATCGCTCACATTCTTGCAATTCAACTTGCAAATTGCTCTCATTCTAGCAAATTCTGGCAGGTTTTAGAGATGCGTAATGCGTTGGTAATTCACTTACAGTGTGTCTGTGAGAGGGTCAAAGGTTTGCAAAAGTATTAATAGAGTTTGCCGTTTAAGTTAGTTCATCTATGTCACAGAGCATGGCTTTTGGAGAGCATAATATAAACTATTTTCCTAGACATGATATTAGCTGTTGTATTTTGCCCATGGTTTTGTTTTCCACTGGCGTTAGTTGTTGTAATTGTACATCGATACCTTTTGCTATTTTTCTCTATGAAAGTTTATAATCGCAACAATTGTACTATCAAATTGTTGGCGCTTGATTTTTCTTCTTGAGGAAGCAGCCGAAGATCATGTCGATGTTGCCGGTGGCACCATTAGCGGCAGTGGTGACAGCAGCAAAGCCGGATAGTCCATGCATACGGACATATCTAAATTCGTCTCCACTGCTTTCGTAGTATATTCTATGCCGTTTTCCTGCAAATATAAATGGAAAACAAAACAATTATTTTTATTTATTTAATTAACATTTCGAATCATAATTGCTTTTTGTTCTTCCATGTACAATTACTGGATCTAAAGATTGTAGGTGATGTGGCTGGTACACTGCCTCCGCCAATGTTCCGATTTCATTGTTTCACACATTTTCTTTTCAACAAAATATGGTGTTCGTAAGCACTTAATTTTTGTTTTTAATTCGGCAAATTCTCTGCGTTTTTTTTTTTTGACAACAATCTTTTTTTTTCTTTAAGTTCAGTCGTTTATATTCCCGAATTTTATAATTCCACAAGGACTCGCATTGCGAAAGCAATATACTACTCCCTGAAATTTCAACCGAATGTTAAAAATCAGCTGATTTTCCAGTTTCAATTTAAGTAAATTTTTAGCATCATCATTTATTTTTTTTAAAAATCGTTTCCTTTTATGAAAATAAAAATGCTATTTAACATAAGTTTTGAGTGGATTAATGTTGGACGAGTCGGAGGAAATCATGCAACGAATGTTTCTGTTTATTTATTTTTTATTTTTTTGTAAATTAAATAAGTTGAATGAATTTCTTGAAAAAATAAATATTGGGTTTTCCAATAGGGACTTGACAACTTTGAATTTAATTTGTAAACGCACTCTTTCACTAGTCATCAAACTGTCACTGTCAATTTATTCAGTAAACTCAACATTTTCGTTATGGTAAAGTACACTAACAAACTACGTTCTCCGATTGGGTTCTGGAGAAGATGCGCCAAAATGATGAATTTCATCGCAAAATCATCTTCAGTGACGAAGCTCATTTTTGGCTCAATGGGTTTGTCAATAAGCAAAATATGAGTTATTGGTCGGGTGAAAACCCACATGTGCTTCATGAATCACCACTTCATCC
Source organism: Volucella inanis (assembly GCA_907269105.1). Taxonomy (NCBI): domain Eukaryota; kingdom Metazoa; phylum Arthropoda; class Insecta; order Diptera; family Syrphidae; genus Volucella; species Volucella inanis. The sequence continues at coordinate 116,241,441 of OU026153.1, read as the reverse complement.
ACAAAAAATAACTGTTTGGTGCGGTTTGCATGCCGGCGGCGTTATTGGGCCATATTTTTTCGTCGACGATAACGATCGTCACGTTACTGTGAATGGTCAGCGTTATCGCGCCATGATCACCGATTAGTTTTGGCCCGAATTGAAAGATATGGACTTGGACGACATGTGGTTTCAACAGGATGGTGCCACAAGGCACAAGCCACACAGCACACGCTACAATCGATTTATTGAAGAGTAAGTATGGTAAGCGTTTTATATCAAAACATGAGCCAGTCGATTGGCCGCTTCGTTCGTGCGAATTAACGCCGCTTGACTATTTTCTGTGAGGCTACGTTAAGTCATTGGTTTATGCCAACACGCCGACGAAGTTGGAAGAGCTCAGAGCCAACATTGAATGCGAAATAGCGGCCGTTTCGGCCGAAAGGTGTGGCCGAGTCGTTGAAAATTGGGTCCAACGAGTCGACCGCTGCAAACGTGCACGCGGTGGCCATATGAACGAAGTTGAGTCCGATTCATAAATGTTTTGATTGTACTTCAAGCCAATAATAAAGTTTTTGAAATATCTCAAATGGTTTGCCTTTTATTTAGAAAAAAAAAAGTTGTCAAGTCGTTATTAGAAAACCCTATAAAAAATATTGAAATACATACCACATTTCTTCTGAAATTAAAATAGGTAAAAAAAAAGTTTCGTTTTCTGACACCGCGTTGTCCACCTCGGTTTGCACTTCCAATTTCAGACTCATTTTTCTGGTGTAACAATTATCGTCTGGACTGGATTCATCCTGAATAAACACTTCACCGTCTCCAAATGTTAATGTGATTTGTAATACTACGCAAGCCATTACAATATTATTGACGATATAATGGTTGGTTCCTCCGATATATTTAAGGCGACAAAATCTTTCTTTTAGCAACGCAAATTTTACAAGATTAACAAATCCTTTGCAATAAAAATTAGAACTTGACCTTTAAGTTAAATAGTTGAACAGATTAAACTTTAGCTTCAGTATAGTTTTCGTAGCAACAGATCCACTGATGATTTGAAGGAATGTCTCACCAAAAAGTGGAACCATCAGTCTTGCAAAAGCAAGATAGTTACACTTGATATTTCTATTTGGCTGAGTTTGGTTTAGGTTCTTTTGTCGAAAATGCATGCTTTTGGAATCGATGAATCTCTTCTTTAATGGATAAGAAATAACCTTTCGGAATGATCAATTCAAGTTGTCTTTGGATGATTTGAAGTCTGATATTCAAAAAATAAATGCTGGTGTGCACCAGGGCTACGTTCTGTACCAGACACTCTTTTAATTTTCATTAATGACCTCTTTCCTGCTAATCGTACTTCTTAAAACCGAAAATTTACTTCTAATCTGCATTTTCGGGGGAAGCATGAGATTTTTTTTCTGCATGTGCTGTGTTTTTTTTTATTTTGCTTTTGATCGTTGAAGTGAAAGATAGGAAAAATAGGTATAGTTTAGAGACTGTTCACATTTGTGTAGGCATCATAGTCTTTCCCATGAACGTCGTGTTCACATTTTAATGCTGAAGGATTTTTGAAAAGCGGAACGATTCAATCGGACCATTTTTAAATATGAGCAGTTGGCTTGAAACATACCTTCTTTTCCTCTTTACACATAAACGCTTAAAGCTAAAATAAAAAAGACATGTCAGAAAAGGAGCGAAATGTGGAAAAACCTTATTGTTGCCCGAAAATCCACTTTAGAAATCGATTTTCGGCGCAAGTAACCCTTTTTCTTCCCACTTAAATAAAAAGTTTATAGAACTTTATGCTTGTTTGACCCAGAAAAATAAGAAAAGCCCCTTCATAATATACCACAAATTCTGCTATTGTATGTACCCAACTTTTCTTATATGTATTCAACCACACTTGCTTCCAAATTCATTTTGTCAGGCATTTGAAAGTTGAAAATTGAATTTTGTGTGCGCGCTAGTGGATTGCCTGCCTAGATGTCAAACTCTACTAATACTTTTGCAAATCCTTGACTTTCGCACACACATTGTAAATGAACTATCAACCCTTTTGCATCCCTCTTATGGTACATGCCGAGCTTTGCTAGAATTAGAGCAATTTACAAGTAAAGTTGCTAGAATGAGAGCAATATACAAGTTGCTAGAATGAGAGCAATATATAAGTTGCTAGAATGAGAGCAATATACAAGTTGCTAGAATGAGAGCAATATACAAGTTGCTAGAATGAGAGCAATTTGCACTGTGTAATGTGCATGATGTTTTTTCTTAAGTTAAATGGGCGGGTCGCACTGGTAGAGGCGATAATTGGAAAACCGGTTCTGGGTTTCCAACACCTAAAAAGTTTGCCGTCTATGTCGTCTTTTACACGGTACGAGACGAATCGGACCGATTCTGCAATGTCTTGGAAAGAAGGTGAAGAAGTAGAAGGGGTAGTCCGACTCGGATGCGTAAGCAGAATCGGACCTATTTTGTGTATTCTATTCTACTCGTTTCGTTCGTAATTTCATTTATTTGTTTTATATTAGTGTTCTCGCCGTATAGTTCGTGTCGTGCGGAACAATTTTTGAAGTGAGAGTGTTCAGTTTTTGACACTGGAAAATTTTAAATGAACTCGGAATTCGATTTAACATTTGATTTTGCATTTTGTAATGCATGAAAATTTGTATAATGTGAGTCATCCCGACCACGTAAATAGAATCAAACGGGAAAATTCAATTAATGAAATTTTAATTGAATTAAAAGTGATAACTAGTGCTAAACCCACAAAAGAAAAAAAAAAATAAACAAAAAGAAAACAAAAGAATTAAATAGTCTCCGCACCCAATATCTTAAAGAATACAGGAAGGTCGAAAATTCTAAAAAAAATGAATGTCTGCCGAGGTATTTACATATCAAAATTATGGAAAAAGTAAGTGTTATAACTTTGCACCTTGCCAATCCTTTCTTCCTTCCACATTGAAATATCCCATGAAACCTTGGTGGTGTTTTCTGCTTCTCATTTGCGAGAACTGTCAACACTCTGCAATGTATAATGTGTACGCGAAATGGTTAGTAGTTGAAAACTCGTTACAGAAAATTTTTCTTCCTTTAAAAAGTATATCTCAACTGTTTCTACTCGTATAATATTTGAAAAATTCTAAATCTATATGATAAAATTCCAAATGCGTGTTAAGGAGAATGTTAAAGATTTAAGGTTTTAAAATGTATTTTTTCAAAGGAAACGCTTCACTATAACAAACGGTAGACTTCTTCCTTGTCTAATGACTTTATTTGGTGGAAATTTGTCTGCATTATCTAATTTATTATTCAAAGAACTTTGTCGTAGAGCACCTGCATCATTTCTGCGCCCATTGCAGCCTACATCTATAAAAATAAATCAGCCATTTGCTTTCCGTCGAGTGCCCCCAAACAGTTAGGAAATTGCCATTTTATAGAATCCTTTTTCATTTCTCCGTAGTACTAGCAAACTAGAAATAGAAAGATTGGATTGAATTAATTTTACAATTTTCTTTTTCCTTTTAGGTTGACAAAACCGCATGAATATGCAAATCTTTTGGCAAATATATCCGAAATGAAATATGACCATATAACCGGCTCGGAAAACAAGTGGTTTTTGATATAAACAAAAAAGATGACGAAAATCTACAACACGATACAGCTTGGGCTATACAATCCATACTAAGGGGAAATATATGCAAACATAAATTATTGCGCCAGTAAAATAATACTCAGGGCCAGTCGCCTTGATCGTCACCTTCGACTTCACTAGCCTCAAGGAGTAGTTAATCTACTTCAAGAAATTCTTCAGAAGCAGACAAAGCTCCACGCCACGAAATTTTCGAATTATAAGATTTTAAACGACTGAGTCATCGTCGCAATCAAATGCACCCCAAAGGACGCCAGACCTATCGGAGGAGTGCATACAGGGAATATTTAATGACAGAGATTTTTAGTATTGTTTTTCCTTTCTATGTAGATCTAGTATTAAAGAATAAAAAAAAGTATAATTTACTTACTTTTAAATATCTTCTTTTTAATTTCTTATATATGGCTCTACACACTTCCGATACTGCTTTACCCAGAAAACATGTGAATAGCCTTGTCTGGTAATTAGTACTCTCATGTACGATTTGCCAGTTGCCATAATCCTTAATGTTGCACTACTGTTCCCCAGGAGTAATTACATCCTCATTAACGTATTTTCTCGCCGGAAATATTCATCAACCAAGGACAGGTGCATTTTAAGCTAATTATTAAAAGATCCTTGATCATTAATTCTTAATTATCTAATAAAAGAACATGAGCCTTATCTGTTTTTTTTCTTCACTTTCTAGACAAACCTACTGATTTTTCGCAGCATTCAAGTAAAGCCTGGAGTATTTGTTGTTCAATGGTGTCATCCACATCCATAATTATTCAAAATTCAATTATTACCACGTCCATTCTCGAGACGAGCTGTCTTTTGTTGTTATAAAATCTGACAACCACTTCTGAACGTAAAATCGGCTGTAGGCAAAAGAGAATAACAAAAATCGGGTCGAGTAGTCTCGTACCGTGTAAAAGACGACTATGGTTGCGTGTTTCGGAAGCTTCCACGGAAAGATGATACAAAGTGTATGGCCATGAGACAAAATAAGCGCAACGCAGAACGCATTTCTTTAGGGAGGCCACTAACTAACGTGGTGGTAATCGGAAATAGACGTGTCCTGGGAAAGAAATGTTTTTTAGGTAAAAACCAGCATTTTCTTACTCTTAGTGATATAATTTTATTTCGAAAATATGTATACCACAGTAAATAAGAAACTTTAATTTGTTTTTGTGAATGAACATTTATTAATAAAAGTGTCACAAGGTGCTTCAGTTACAATATATTTCTGAGCTGATTTACTTGTTATGGCAACGATAGTAGATTAACGGTTTTTGGCTGCATTTTGTTGATTTGATCAAAGGATTTTAAACTTAATACATTACAAAAATTCTTAATCGAATGACAGAATTAGAATAACCCTGTATGCAAGTTTTATTTAAAGTTGTTTATTTTGAAATAATTCAAAAGTTATTAGGAAATTGTCACTAAAAGTACATAAATACTTAATAAATGTGTATGTCTCAATTATTATTTGTTCTTTTATACCCCTCTGAAGGTAAGCTGAAAATTTTACTGAAAATATACTTTAAAAGAAGACAAATAATAATTATTTTATAGTAAAACAAATAAAAATAAAACAGTTAATAGCAATTTTCTCGATGTGTTCTAGCATTTCATCAACTGGAAATTTTTCGATGGATGAATTCTATTTATTGTATGTAGGTTTGAGGAAGCGTTAATGCGAAAAACAAATAAACAACACTAAGCTTTGATATGTTTACTAAAAATAAAAATAAAAACCTCTCTTTCACAGCCAAACCATATCTTACTCGTTAAAACGTAATAACACGTTTCTTCAACCTGTTTATCTTGGCAACCCACAAATTTCACAAGAGTTAAGATCTCTGCGATTAATAAAAGTGCAGTGATCACAAGTCCAAGTATTCGGCGATTGCGTTTCTTCCCCAGTAGTTTGATGTATATTACTCCCAGATGCACTAAAAAATTAAAAAAGGTAATGGATGGAATATATTTAAAGTTATTTTATCTTAACCTATCTGAACTTGCTGTAATTAAAGACTCAAGCAGTTTCCAAATTTCTTTTTTTTTAAAATCATTTGCCATATCATTATCTTTTAATCGTACAGCTTTCAAAAGGTCTTTCATATGGGCTTTCATTGGTAACATATCCATTTTATACAAGAAGATGAGAAGATGAAAATCAGATATTGCGTCGAGAAATTCGCTTTCAGTCCAATGCGACATGTAGATGCTGAGCGAATTAAAATCTTGTATATGTTTATCCAAGTAGCGATTTTCAACTGGAAATGGTTGCTTTTTGTCATATTGAGTGAATGTGAATTGCGGTTTCAGCGGAGTTGAAGCTGGGACATCAACTAACAAATATTCAACCGGCAAGGGACGCGCTAGTCGTTGAACTTCATTCCCATACTGATCTCTCTCCTTAAAAAAAAAAAAAAAAAAAGTAATAAAAATAGCGTCACAATAAGGTTCAAGTGTAAATAAAATCAAAAACTAAGTAGAACAAAATAAAATAAGAAAAGAACAACACTGGTCGTACAATTTCATTTTTCTGTCTAATTGATCTCAATAGATGAAAGCATTGAGTGGGTTAACTATCGATTGACGAAGTAGAGAATCCATTTTCGTTTAAACCCAAACTAAAAATAAAAGTATTTTTTATGAAAAATAAAGCAATCGAAAATAATTTTTATAAGAATAAATATTAAAGTTCCGTTTTCAAAAAAAAAAAAAATCACACATTTTCATACAACACGGTATGCAGACAACCTTGCAGCGTTTGATAATATTGAATTTATATGTCTGATTGCTCGTCGAACTATGTCATTTGGATTTTAAATGCTCCAAAGTGCACACAGGAGTGCTAAAGTTCATTGGTTCCATAAATCTTCAACGCCCTCAAATGAAGATCATGACATAATACAGTCTTTAGGCATTGAACTAGCTGTGAAGTGAGCAGCAAGCAGATTGGCTTTGTCTTAAAAGCTGGCAGCTGGGATGTAGGTGAGCATTAGTATGAAGGATAAAACAGTTTATATTGCTTTTTTTAAAGACGGTCAGACACTTTAACTTCGTTTGAGACATTTCGGCTCAGTTTTTGCTGGTATTGGATTTGTTTTAATAAAGAACCTAACACTCAAGTGGGCATGGACACACTTATAATACCTCAGCATGTGTTGTTTTTTTGAAAATGTGATAGAAAGAGAAAGAAAGATGTTTGGGTCAATTGCTATTTTGGTCCACGGGTAGCAATCCAACATGAAATGGGGAGACTAAATTGTAAGTGGAAGTTCGCTTGTCGCAGTCAGGATTCCAACACCGAACTTTCAGATTTGGAAGCCAGTTCACCACTTCAGCCACGGCCACCAACCCACTTGCTTAAGAAAGACGCTGCACTCATTTCTGACTCGTTTAAACGTTTTTCCTTTGTCGGGTTTGTTTAAAAATCCTCATTACAGCCGTACCACGCCTTTCTTATGGTTTGATACCCTCCATTTGATATAGGGTAAATCATCTCATTCCAAAGAGAATGTTGTGCTGTGTGCTGTATTGTATATTGTATTGTATATGAGCTGCTAAAACCGAGTGAAACCATCAATGGACAACGCTACCGAACACAATTAATCCGTTTGAAGAGAGCAGTAGCCGAAAAACGCCCGGAATATGCGACCAGACACGAGACAATAATTTTCCACCATGACAACGCTCGGCCCAACGTTGCTATTCCGGTTAAGAACTATTTGTAAAACAGTAGATGGGAAGTCTTATCCCACCCGCCTTATAGCCCAGACCTTGCCCCTTCTAACTACCAATTGTTCCGGTCGATGCAGAACGCCCTCACTGAAATACGATTCACAATAGAGCATAATATCAAAAATTGGCTTGATTCATTCTTGGCTGCCAAGCCGGCGCAGTTCTTTTGGGATGGGATCCACAAATTGCCAAAAAGATGGGAAAAAATTTAAAAATAGAACAAATTGCTTAAGATGGGCAATACTTCCAATAATACTATTGTACATGTTTTTCTGAAATAAACGTTCAAATTTTGAAAAAAAAACCGCACGAATTAAATCACATACCCAATATTTAAATTTAAATTTGTCCATCCGTCGCCATTCGCAGCAATTGAGATTGTGTTACTCGACTACGTGCAATATTTTTACAAGGATCTTGGTCTAAAACCTTACCAACTCGCGCAAGAACTCAAGCCAAATGACCTGCCACCACAGCGTCGAATTTTCGATGAGTGGGCTTAGAAAATCTGGAGGAAGATCCACTCTTTTATCGAATAATTAGTATCAACGACGAAGTTCATTTCATCGAATGCAACACACTTATTCCAGCGCTTGATCCAATCCTCAAAACATTTGCTATATTCGGTTATCGGTATGTCCATCAGTGTTACCCGCCCTTTTTCCATTTTTTTCTCTCGGCTGAAACACCTTCCCCGTAGTGGTTTTTTAACTCGATTGAACAGAAAGAAGTCACAGGGAGCCAAATCAAGTGAATTCGGTGGCTGTTGGATGGTATTTGTTGCATGTTTCGTCAAAAAATTACGAATAATGATGGCACTGTGCGACGGTGCGTTGTCATGGTGCAAAATCCACGACTTTTCTACCCACAATTCTGGTGTTTTTAGGCGAATAGCGTTGTCATGGTGCAAAATCCACGACTTTTCTACCCACAATTCTGGTGTTTTTAGGCGAATAGCTTCACGCAAACGTCTCATAACGCCCAAATAATACTCTTTGCCAGACAGTAAGCCTTCTGGCAAAAATGATGCACTACACCGTTGTAATCCATGAAAACCGTGAACATTGTCTTCTTTTTTGACTGAAAACGACGTGTTTTTTTTTTTAGTCTCGGCTCGTGTCGTACTCATAAACACACGTCTCGTCTCCAATAATGATCCTTTTCATGAATGTGGTAACTAATTCAGCTTCGCAAATCATGTCTTTTACGACGTCAACACGGTTTCTTTTTTGCATGAAATTGAGATCTTTTGGCAGCAACTTTGTTGCTCCACGACGGAAACCCAAACCATTAACCAAAATGTCTTGGACGGATCCATAGGCAATGTTCAAATCCTCCGCTATCTCTCTGATGGTTAATTTGCGGTTATTGACCAACATTTCTTTTACTTCATAAATGTTTTCATCGGTTTTCGATGTCGATGGTCTGCCACTGCTTTCATCATCTTCGATTGACTCACGATCATTTTTGAACTGGTAAACGACCCTTTTCTTTAGAGATTCGTTGCCGAAACAGGTATTTTAAGCAAAATTTAATACAAGTGCGTTATTGCAAATTTAAATCCATTTCTAAAATCGTAAAAAATCGCCAACACACACACAGAGATAGATGTACTCTTGGCTACGTAACTTTTGCAAATGTCAAACTATGACGCTAAGATTTAGAGGAAATGTCAACAGCGGATGTACCAACTTAAAAAAAAAAAAAAAAAACAGAACTCAAATCCGAAAAATTGGAGCGCCACACAATGTCACGGCGCCACTTTTTGATCAAGGTTGTATAAACGTCGCAGAACGGACCAGAGAGTAAAAATGAGTCAATTTACGATATACCAATTCGCTGCATACGCTTGATTCACAACATATACTCCCCCTTCAGCGAAGGCAAAGACTTGAAATGTTATCTAGTAATCTCTACTAAAATCTACAAAAAAAAAAGTATTTTAGGGTACTTCATTCTTTTTTGATTTAATTAAAATTTCTAAATTTAACTTTTTTGTTAATCGGCGGAAAATTCGATTCTGAATCAATAACATGGGCCGGTTTCAAACGGCCAATAGCGACAGATATGTGTTTGTTTTTTACGTTTAATATAAATTGCTTTCGCAGTTTTCTCACGACTTTGTAGAGTAATTTATATGGTGGTGTGAGACCTGGACGTACTCTCTATCTACTCTAATAAAAACAAAATCAGATTTTTCCAGTGACTGTGGAACGTATACAGTAGGTTGAAAAGTTTTTCTTGTGTCTTTTGGAGTCACAGATTGCATTGCAGTTCTCAGATGGTCAATGAAAGGTGGTGTAATGTCATGTTCCATGAGTTGGTCCTTCGTCACAAAGAACTCTCCCTCGGCAGGTGAACATCTTAAATCCTCCTTTATCGTCATTATAATGCTCAGCAAAACTAGCGGGATGTCATCGCGCCAATTTGTTATTTCCTCTAGCAATAATAGCTTTTTTTTTTACAATCCCGCGCGCGCACCAAGGGGATATGAATATGCGCGGGCGGGTGGTGTAGTAATTTGAAACTCAGGTGTAGTAGGTTTCAGTATTTTTCCAGAGGTGGTTGTCAAACTGGAAGCAGTGCATCCTTAACCAGTGGCTCTACGTATGTGCTAGTTGTTAGTTCGTTACATTTAGCCCAGCTAGCAACCACTCCAACATCAGTGTTATACCTTCATGTCAGAGTTGACGCCGACAGGATTTCATATAACTACATACAAGTTCTATGAAAAGACTTTTTTAGAGAATTGCCTCGCACGGGATTCGAACACGCGACCCTCTGCTTGAGGAGTCTATACATATACCACTACACCACGGCCACCCTACACGCTACTTACAGCTAAAGTTTTTATTCGGTGAATGTCTAAGATGTTCGTTACTTCTTCAAATAATTTTGACTCAAATTGAGTCCCTTGGTCAATGGTGAGTCGATCTGGTGTTCCAAACCGACCCAAGTACTGATGCTCAAACACCTTCGCAATTGTGATTGCTGAGATGACACGCGATACTTATCGCGTGAATCGATCGACGACCGTAAGAATATATGAAAATTTATTTGACATATGCACTTTCGAAATTTGGCAAGATATAGGAGTTCTTGTCCATTGGTTGCAGTCCTTGTTCATTGACGGCCTGTCTGAACCTGTGCTTGTTTCACACCATATTTTAATTTCTGTTAGAGGTATTTTTATTTCTTCTAGTTTAAATCTGAATTTTTGTCTATTGAATCATTGATGAGCGACTGAAGTTCTTAATTTATTGACTGCAATTTGCTTATGGTTTTAGCGTCAAATGCTAATGATGTTATTTGAATTTGAGTAAAGGAACGAGAAAGAAAATATGCGACTGTGTTTTGTTTAGCTTTTGTATGACGAATGTCGTTCGTGAACTGGGAAATGTAGTCTAGATACCGAGGACTGCGTTCCGTTTTCGATGTAAGGGCAGATATTAATGGCTTCTGGTCGGTATAACCAACGAAGACTCAGCCTGTTGCGAAGAACCGGAAATGCTTTATTGCAAGAAAAATCGGCAACATTTCGTGGTCAAACGTAGAGTACTTTTGTTCCCTTTCGGAAAATTTCTTTGAAAAGAAGAAAAGCGGCTTTCAATGTCCTTTATTTAGTTGTTGTAGAACAGCTCCAACAGCTGTATTCCATGCGTCCGTCGTAATATTGAAGACCGAATTCTCAATGGGGTGTGCAAGCATTGCTACTTTACATAAACTTTCTTTTGCCTTAATGAAGGCATTGTGGCATTCATCGGCCAACTAAAAAGGTTTTTTTATTTTTAATTTTTAAGAGGGAAGCTAGATGTGTATGGATGTGTGATAACAGTTTAGGTAATTGAGGGATAAAGCGATTGTATTGGGTACATATTTTATTTCGTGCGGTTTTTTCTTTTAAATTTGAACGTTTATTTAAGAAAAATATGTACAATAGTATTATTCAAACTATTGCCCATCTGAAGCCATAACTTTTTACTATCTTTCTGGCAATTTTTGGATCCCATCCCAAAAGAACTGCGCTGGCTTAACAGCCAAGAATGAATCAAGCCAATTTTTGATATTCTGCTCTGATGTGAACCGTATTTCAGTGAGGGCGTTCTGCATCGAACGGAACAAATGGTAGTTAGAAGGGGCAAGGTCTGGGCTATAAGGCGGGTGGGATAAGACTTCCCATCTACTGTTTTCCAAATAATTCTTAACCGGAATAGCAACGTGGGGCCGAGCGTTGTCATGATGGAAAATTATAGCCTCGTGTCTGGTCACATATTCCGGGCGTTTTTCGGCTACTGCTCTCTTCAAACGGATTAATTGTGTTCGGTAGCGTTGACCATTGACATCCATACAGCATAATACATAATACAGCACATCCATCGTAATGAATCCATTTTTCAGCAGCAGCATTTCGGACATGCAAAACCGCCTTTCGACGTCTCTCGGCTTGAGTTCATGTTTAACCCAATTTCCTTGCTTTGAATATATCCAGCTGCTTTTAAACGTTTTGAAATAGCTGCTTGAGTGACACCCAAAGATTCTGCGAGCTCTTCTTGTGTTTGGCAACTCTTCATAGAGTAATGCTTCCAGTTCTTCATCATCAAACTTTTCTGGCTGCCCAGGACGTTCATCGTCTTCCAAGCCAAAATCACCTAAATCGTGCAAACCACTTTTGGCACGTTCGCTTAGCTAGCGCATGTTCACCATAAACTTCCACCAAAATAATAATGAAGCATTTTTCTTCATATTAAAGTAATGAAGATGATTTTTCCGCAAAAACACTTTTTCAGGCACAAAGTTCGACATATTTGAGTAAAAAAAAATTATTGTTGTTTACGCTTCAAATGAATGACATATACTGAAATGGCGTACAACGACAGTAGCTTTCAAACGCATGTTCCAATGAAATAATACAAGTTACGCGATCTCTTAGCAAACCGCTAAGTTATAGACCCAATAGTAATTATTTGTAAAATCTACTATTTAGAATTTTTATATTTTTTAATTCAATCGCCTAATGCAGCCTCACATTAGGTAGTAAAAGGCTTGGTTCGATTAAATAACAAGACTGAGTCGAGTAATTTTATTTCAACTTAGTTTATAAAGAAATTTTGCTAGCCTAAGCAATAAAAACAAAGCGACAAAGTGCAAGGTAAAAGAATACCAAATTATATGTTGACACATAAAATCACAAATATTGTTAATTTTGTCAATAAATGCGAATAATAAGGAAAAATAACTATTTTATGTTGATATCATCAACATTTTGCCTCTTCCGACGTTGTTGTCCAATTGATCTCAAAACGGGGACTCGGTCTTTGCTGGGCTCTCAATTCAATGTTAGCAGAGTTCTTAGTTGGACGATTGCGGTATTTAAGGATCAAAGCCAATAGAAAAATTATAAAAATAGCGGCTGCGGAAATTGAACACACCCCAATTGTATAATACGGATGTTTTGATGGTCTTCCAGTTGTGGTCATGTAGCCGGTTGAGCGCCTCCACTGCTTCGTGATGGTTGAAATTTAAAACTTCCATTTTATCCTTATGCAGAGGAATGACGATTTCATTTGTAAAATAAACCGGAACCTGCGTTGACAGTAAAGTGTTTACAGTGGCAATTGATTTGCTGAAGTGCATCACTATTCTGGTGTCCTTGATTAATTTTGATTCCAATCGTATGAATTTGGATTGTATGACGCAGTCCGGAGTGATGTGAATAATACCCGTGTCATTTAAAAGTACTTCTTCTCGAGTTGGTCCACAATTCACAAATACAGTAGTTTCTTCTGGTGTAATGAACATCCATGTATTATACGACCAAAATTCCTTCCACATCGCTTAAAAGATAGCTTCTTATACAGCTGCTGGATAATGCAATTCTCACTCTGCTCAATACTGTGAAATATTGAAGGCCGGAGGATGAATGTTGTTTCGTTGAGAGCTGGTGCCTTGTTTATATCTTTCAGTGGTAATTCGAAATACCTCTGTAGATTATAGTTGACTCCAAGCACCGACTGCTGTAATTGCACCTCTCGGAATGCCTGCTCATCGTTCTTTTCCGGCACAGTGTTAGCCTTAATTAGGTCATACTCGTTGGCATCGCTGATCATGACGTATCCTGTTACTAAAACCTCCGTTGAAGTTGAAGACAACTCGTCTATCCATTGGATCTGGTAGTACTTCCATCTCTGGGCCAAGTTTCTCTGCACACTTGTTAATGATTTCTTCCATGCTCTTGTGTGACAAAAACTCAAATAAATGACTACGTTTCAGATATGCATTAAGCAACTTATTATATTTTATTTCGATTTCTCGCATGTAGCTAAGTGCAATAAGATATGCGTTCGTCACATGTATATTTATTTTATTCTCATCAACAATCCTGTACCAAGATTCCATCTTGTTGATCTCTTCCAGACCTGCATTCAGCTTTCTAGTAAAGTTGTTGATTAAATTTTTGATTCTAGTTTCTGTCTCATTTACACTCGATATTGTAGACAGCATAATCTTGGTATTTGTTGTACTACTTTTTATCAGGGCTTTCTGGTTACTGTCTAGATCTTCGATGTCATGGTATACTTCATCATTGACTCCGAATATTGACGTAAGAATAGTTCCTAGGAGTATTCTTGTTTGTCTTCACAAAGGTGTTACCTCCAGTCTATTGAAAATTGAGAGTACGTTCTTCCATTCTTCTTTCATGTGATGACGCAATTCACCACATTGAGTCTCCTTTGTTACTGATTTTGCCTTGTTGCACAACTCAATTATTTGATCTCTCGTCTTGCTCATGTTGACTTGATCCCGTAAAATGTCTGCGATTGGGAATCAAATGCTCGTACGTAGTACTCGTTGAATGTTGGCTGTTCCAATTTATTCTACAAATAATACAACTTCCGGGTGGGTGATTGTATACCTTGTAGATCCCGACGTGATGGATGCAAATAATGATAGAATCACAAGGGCAATGGAGAAACTGGTTGATTGTTTTCTATCCCTCAGCTTCCTTCTGGGTCTGTTTGATGGATGATTTGACGGTTGAACCATGTTATCATCAGGCTTCATGATGTTTTCTTCACTTTCTTCGAATTTGCCCAGGTTCCAAATTCTTTACTGGCTGCTTCCACTTATATCGCTGTTGCAGTTTGTTTTTGTAGTCCTCGTTTTTGCAGTTAGACTCTTCATATCCTCAGAAAAACATCGTTGAGCACCCCTTACCTTTGCTCTTTCTGCTTTCAGTAGCTCCTTTACCGTTAGCCTGACACATTGTAATGGTACATTCCTTTTGCTCCGTTGGCAATTGGCTTTAAACCGTAGACAGTATGCAATTACGCGATGAAGTTTTGAAAGCGATGAAAAATTGAGATAAATATTGTCTTTGTGTGAAGGCTTACTCGGATGCATTGCCAGGCAGGCGTAAGATTTTCGAATCTCAGGCATATCTTGCATTTCCATCATAGATTTGTCAGCTGGCTAATATTTTTGATCTTCCTTTAACCACTCTGGACTATGCCACCAGGTTGAGTTTCCAGCTAGGGCATCTCCATATGATCCTCTAGACGGAATGTCACCAGGATTCTCTCTTCCGGGTACGAACTTCCATTGTCCTTTAAAGTGTTGTTGCACATAGGATACTCGGTTGGCGACAAATTTGTTTCATTTCACTGGATGTTGTTTCAACCAGTAGAATCTGACCATGTTAAAACCTTGGTATAATTCGTGTCTTTTTACTCTCTGATGTACTTTATTAGCTTCGTAAGTAGTGCTGCTGCGCTACCGTGCCAATGAAACTTGCTTCACAGGCGCCACCTTAGTCTTGGACGCGATTAGGCTTATTGTTGTAGAGTCGGAGGTGGCCGTGGTGTAGTGGTATATGCATACACTCCTCAACCAAAGGGTCGCGGGTTCGAATCCCGTGCGAGAAAATTCTCTGAAAGTCTTTTCGTAAAATTTGTATGTAGTTATATGAGAATCCCGTTGGCGTCAACTCTGACATGAAGGCATAACACTGATGTTGGAGTGATTGCTGGCTGAGCTGGATGTAACGAACTAACAACTAGCACGTACTGAGACCCACTGGTTGAGGATGCACTTGCTCGTCCCGTCCAGTTTGACGACCACCTCTGCGAAAAATATCGAAACCTAATACACCTGAGTTTCAAACTACTACACCACCCGCCCGCGCCCTGGAGATAAGCCAGTAAAAGGGTATTCATATCCCCTTGGTGCGCGCGCGGGATTATTAAAAAAAAAGTTGCGATTAAAGACTTTCTGATACACCACCGCTGCATACGTTGATTCTGATGCATCTACGAATCCATGTAACTCTATTTGAGAGCCTTATATTTGCTGTGTCCATCGTGGAATTCTTACCTTTTCAAGCGTTGATAGTCTTGTCTTGAATTCGTTCCATTCGTTTTGAATTTTCATTGGAACATTTTCGTCTCATCCAATGCCCAAAAGCCAAAGCTTTTGAATAATGATCTTTGCCTTCATAGTAATTGGCGACAACCAACCGAAAGGATTGAAAATTTTGCCAGCGTCACTTAATATTGCTTGTTTGGTACCCTTTGAGCTGAATGACGAAAAATAAACTTTAAATTGGAAGTCGTCTGTTCCTGGGCACCATTTTATTGCCAAAATTTTAAATGTTGTATCACTATTAAAGTAATGTTCTGGCTCCATGTCAATTGCTTCGGTTGGCAACACTTTTATGAATGCTGCATTATTTGATGTCCATTTGCGTAAGTTAAATCCACCATTCTGAAGTAGCTGTATCAATTCCCTTTGAAGATCCTGGCATTCCCTTAGTGAATCTGCACCTTCTAGACAATCGTTTACATAAAATCCGTTAAGCAATGTTTGGCTTGCCCGTGGATACTTTTTTTTTTCATCTTCGGCTAGCTGGCAGAGTTTTAATTGCTAAATACGGTACGGATGATGTGCCGTATGTGACGGTTTTGAGAACGTATTCTTTGACCGGGTCCCTGGAGTTTTCTCTCCATAAGATGCGTCGTAAATTTCGATCCTCCTGATCGACTAAAATCTGCCGATACATTTTTTCGACGTCAGCTTCCTCTATCGAAGAAGCAAGTAAAACAAATCCTTTTATACCGTGGGACCGGTCATTATTATGTTGTTTAGCGATTCCCCAGATGTTGTTTTTGCCGAAACGTCGAATACCACTCTCAGTTTAGTAGTAGTACTGTCTTCTTTTATCACTGCTTAATGTGGAAGATAATAACTTTTTCCAATATAACCGTCGGATACTTCCTCCATATGTCCAAGATTAATGTATTCTCAAATAAAATTAGAATATTATCCCGAAGACTCTCATTTTTTGCGAATCTTTGTTCCGACACAAAGAACCGCTTTAATGCCATTTTGCGTGAATCTCCCAAGAGTCGCACATTTCGTCTTCTGTAGACTTGATCTTTGCACTTGGAACTTCTTCTAATTCCCAAAATTTCTTTAAGCATTCATCTTTACTGCACACACTGATGCATGATGTGAGTTTATTAACTTGTGCCTTCTTCCTTGATGTTAAGATGGTGCTGACTGGTCCCGATAGTATTCACCCAAACCTTGTTTTTTGTGCCATTTTAGTATTGGCTGAAACCTTGACTAGTCCATGCGTCAAAAATTGCGGCAAAATGTCTGATCCAATTAGTAATTCAATTTCCTTCGGTTGTTCGTACCATGGATCAGCCAACTTAAACCCCTGGTTGTGTAGCCACTGGTTGGGTGTAACTTGTTGTGCCGGAAGTCTTGATGTAATAACTGGCATTACTAGAGCATCTACCTCCAAGTTAACCTTTTCATCGTAAATTGATTGGATGATAAAGCGGCATGCTGCGATGATTTCTGTGGCATGACCGTTGATTCAATTGATCTTTGACTCATACTTGACCAATGGAAATTTTAATAGACGCGCTGTCTATTCGCTGTCACGAAGCATGATTGAGACACTTAATCAATCAGAGCTCGTGCGAGTCTAACTTTTCCTCCAAAGCATATGTTCACCATGGCTGTGGCTAGTAATACCGTCCTATTACTATGACATGCGGTAGCGATTCGTGTTGATGTTGAAGCTTCTTCACTGGATATTCGTCCTTTTCTCGAAACTACTGTACTCTCACCTCGAGGGAAATGAAGTAAGGAATTATGCTGTTGTGCGCATATTTTGCAACCCCTCTTCATCACACATTCCCTTTCGGTATGCCCATCTCGCAAACAGTTGAAACACAGCTTCGACCTTTGGACTACGTCCAATCGGTTCTTCGTCTTCATACTTAAAAATCTTTTGCAATTATACAACTGATGAGACTCGCCGCACACAACGCATTTCGACTCTTTGACTGTAGTCAAATGGTTTTTTGTGGCTGTTGCTCGTATTTGCTGGTGTTCACGGTTGAACTTTCCAACACTCTGAATCTAGCCTCGATGAAGTCAAAACGTTCGGTTGGTTTAGGAATTTCTGTTGAAGTTCCTCTGGATTGTTAATATAATTTCCTTGATTCAGAAACAAGTTTCGGACATATAAACAGAATTACTAATGGATCTCAGGAGCTTACGTCGACCTCTGGTTGGTGTTTTCATTGTTCTGCTTCCTAAATTTGGATGTAAGCATCTTGGTATTTGCTCCAGCAAATGTCCTCTTCCAATGAGGACATGATCTCGTCATTCATTGTCACCAGCTTTGTCCAGTATTCTCTAATCTGATCCAATTTGAATGCTAGGTAAACTTCTTGATTTTAGTTCTTTCTGTGTCGGATGTTGATTCTTGACTTACTTCACATCGATATGGACTTCGATTTACAGGAGACAACCGTGAAGCCTGTATACCTGCACCGCTTGTTAATGGCACTGGCGCTGTTTGCGTATTTTTCCTGATTACCTCCAATTTTGCTTTGAAAGTACCCTTAATATCGATATACCTCGTTTCAAATTGGCTAAAATACAATACTTTCTCACAAAGTACTCATGCTGCGAATTTGTTTTTCGTAGATCTTCCAAATACCGGTCATTTATTTGGAAGTTGGTCCGGTGCTGTTCTAACTGCTCGAGTCTCCTTACGAAATACTCCACCGAGTAGCGGGATTCTACATCTTTCTTAAAATTAGTCCATAATCGATGCACTTCTTCCGTGATTCTCGTCTGGTTCAATGCAATATCTTCGATTTCACTCATTTCTGTGTATTGGTCTAGTACCAATATTTACAAATCACTTTTCACTGTTCAGGCTAATCCGGTTCGAAGGACCATGTAAATTCTACTATTAAGAATTTTTATATTTTTTAATTCAATCGCCTAATGCAGCCTCACATTAGGTAGTAAAAGGCTTGGTTCGATTAAATAACAAGACTGAGCCGAGTAGTTTTATTTCAACTTAATTTATACAGAAATTTTGCTAGCCTAAGCAATAAAAACGAAGCGACAAAGTGTAAGGTAAAGGAATACCAAAATAAATGTTGACACATAAAAACACAAATATTGTTAATCTAAGCAATAAATGCGAATAATGAAGAAAAATAACTTGTTTATGTTGATATCATCAACACCATTCCTATGAATGATTGAATCTGGCGAATTGATGTAGGTGGCTGTAATTCTATAATGGATTCAACATGTTTTTTGGTGGAGTTATACCTTTTTCGGTAATTGTATGACTCAAAAATTCCAATGATTGGAACTCAAGACATATTTTGAAGGTTTTAGGCATAGACCGTTACTTAAAAAAGTAACCTTAGGTGGTTGTGTGCTCTTCTTTATTCCTCCTGGCAATGAGGAGGTCATCTATGTAGGCAAAAATGAATTCGAAGTCTCACACCACTGCATTGATGAACTTTTGGAAAGTTTGGCTTGCGTTTTTCAAAGCCAAATGGCATTCTTACAAACTCGAAGAGTCCAAAGGGTGTGGTAATTGCAGTCTTGTAAACGTCTTCGGGAGCAACAGGTATTTGGTGGTATACCCTGACAAGGTCATTTCCCGAAAAAATTATGAAGTTGCATCGAAAAATCTTAAATGTGAGGAATTGGATACCTGTCCGGTATCGTCACAGCATTAAGCCGTCTTAAGTCTCCACGTGGGCTCCAGTCGTCACTGCCTTTTTTTCTTCCATATGAAGTGGTGAGGGAATACAGGACAGGAGGATGGTCTACAAATACCTAACTCAACCAAATGTTGGAACTCCACACGTGCTGCCTTAGGTTTCTGCAAATTTAATTTGCATGGCTTAGAAAATCGTAATTGCTCTTTTGTAAGAATATGATGCTGAATTGTATGTTTGATAGGATTGTTGAAATTTGGTGGGGCTGAGAGAACGGGAAAGTTGTTTAAGATTTTTTGAAAGATATTGCTACTGTACGCTTGCTGTTTGGGAGATAGGGTATCAACCAAATCGTGCACGGCATTTCTGAAGAATTTTGTTGCTGTATCTATAGGCGTCTGTTGGCTGTTAGAATTGCAAGATTTACCGCTGCGACCGTGAACGAATGAATGAACTGCCTTCGAAACCTAGGTTTATTTTTAAGACCTTTGTTCCGTACGTTCTTATGGACGTTCCATTTGCTGCACAAATTTCAGAAAGACTCAGCGGTTATTTCGCTCCATGGGTGGCATGGGGGGCATTTATTGGGGACATTAAATTATTAGTGTGAATTGACTTGATGTTATTTTTGGGCAATCATTCATCTCACGAGGTTTTAGTTGCCTGAAAAAAAGCCTTTCGGTCGGTCACGCCTAGTATTAAACCCCGAACTGTCCAAAACCACCACAACAACCCAAGCCTTAATATCTACTTTTTCACTAGAACGTTCACTCAAACAGTTTAAATCAAGAAAGCAGCTCATAACATACCACTTATCCTTAAAGTATTTGCAGTTCAAACTTCTCATAAGGGACAATTTTAAAAGCACAATCACCAGTCATAGGAATTCCAACGATATAGTCAGATTGGACGACCTGTAGTCTGTTATTAAACTTAATGCAGGAAAATGCCAAATTGATGGAGATGAATGATATATTCAAACAATCTCAATAATAATCTGCAATCAAGTGATCACATACCTTAGGCTTGATGAAAAATCTATAAATACTAATGCGCAATTTTTTTTCTAAAATTCTTAACTAATAAATAATGTTTTACCTGTTACAATAAGTTGGGTCGTATCTGACTGGAGGTAAAATTACCTCACTTTTTTTTTGTTTAATTTGCAAATAGTTTTAGAATTGAAAAAATTGGGGGTTAATTACACAGCGAGGTATCCTTCGGAGCGGAAAATTATTTTTAAGGAAAAAAATTTTTGCTTCCAGGTATTCTTCCGAACAGCTGATCGTAATATTTTCCGACAGTATCTAATGCACACTGGCGATATACGTTGCAGCGCGTCCAAGTGCATTTTTTTGTTATATTTTTGACAGTTTTTCTCCGAAATCATTCGATTGATTGAATTTGTGTTTTCAGGGTAAATGCAAACGAAAACAAACAAGCAGAAAACAATACGAGCTCTTACCTTAACGCAGGAAAACATGATATTCTCAAAACTACACAAAAATGTCACCAGAAGCTGTTGCTGCATTTTGGGACGATATTACAGACCAAAAAAGTATGTACATGTACCCAGAGCCTCACAGGTAAATTATTGTATAAATATTTCTTTCAAGGTTTGGAGCGACTATAAAAATACATAAAAAAGAAGTTGACTGAAAATAAAAAAGAAAGTACGGATATATGTGGTGGTCCGTTTAAAAAAAAGAGATTTACCCCTTTGGAGGATGCTTTGATAGCTCTTATAAGTTTAAACAATTTGGTGAAAGCCATTGGAGCAAAATCCATTGGAACGGGTAATAATAAGCAAGAACAACCCGTGAGCCCTCAACCTGTGAAGTGAAAAAAAAGTTAAAGGAAATGCAAGACCATAATGCTGATACGAGAAAATTTCGTTGCGCAAATTTCAAAGCCAAATTATTGAAAAATGAAATAACGAAAACAAACTTTCTCAACATCCTCCTCTTTTCTTTATTTTGTGCTCTTAGCTCTCTCGACTCAACTTCTAAAAATAAAGCTTGGACATCCATATTTTTGTTTTTTATTCAGAAAAATAATTGCTCAACCGGTATCTTTTATAAATTCGTGGGGTGGCAGTGGTGTAGTAGCATAGGGTTTTCTAATAACGACTTGACAACTTTTTTTTTTTTTTTAAATAAAAGGCAAGCCATTTGAGATATTTCAAAAACTTTATTATTGGCTTGAAGTACAATCAAAACATTTATGAATGGAACTCGACTTCGTTCATATGGCCACCGCGGGCACGTTTGCAGCGGTCGATTCGTTGGACCCAATTTTCAACGACTCGACAACACATTTCGGCCGAAACGGCCGCTATTTAATGTTCAATGTTGGCTTTGAGCTCTTCCAACGTCGTCGGCGTGTTTGCATAAACCAATGACTTAACGTAGGCCCAGAGAAAATAGTCCAATCGACCAATAACGCATATTTTGCTCATTGACGAGCCCATTGAGCCAAAAATGAGCTTCGTCACTGAAGATGATTTTGCGAAGAAATTCATCATCTTGGCGCATCTTTTCCAGAACCCAATCGGAGAACGTAGCTCGTTAGTGTACTTTACCATGATGAAAATGTTGAGCTTACTTAATAAATTGACAGTGACAGTTTGATGATTAGTTAAAGAGTGCGTTCACAAATTAAATTCAAAGATGTCAAGTCACTATTGGAAAACCCTATATATGCAAGGACTCCTCAAGCAGAGAGTCGTGGGTTCGAATCTCGTGCGAGGCAATTCTGTGAAAAAGTCTTTTCATAGAACTTGTATGTAGTTATATGAAAATCCCGTCGGCATCAACTCTGACATGAAGGCATAACACTGATGTTTGAGTGGTTGCTGGCTGGGCTAAATGTAACAAACTAACAACTAGCACGTACTTAAGACCCACTGGTTGAGGATGTACTAGCTCGTCCCGTCCAGTTTGACAACCACCTCTGGGAAAAATATCGAAACCTAATACACCTGAGTTTCAAACTACTACACCATCCGCCCGCACCCTGGATGAAAAGCCAGTAAAAGGGTATTCATATCCTCTTGGTGCGCGCGCGGTATTATAAAAAAAAAATTTCAATTTGTATTCTTTTGACTATTCAGTCATAACATCTGTTTGGACATATAGATGGCGTTTTGAAAAATACATCGATTTATATCGATTGATATCTTTTGAATTAAAAGTTGGTAAATTTGTTTTTTTTTCTAGGAAACATCAGTGCATTATAAATGCGAATATTCATTGTAATGCACTATGAAATTCACCCCCTTACCGATTTTTCATAGCTTTAAGTACTCATTGTGTTCATTTATATGAAAATATCGGAGGATATATCAAATTTTCGATATATAGATTTATTTTGTACATCTCGCATGTTGAAAACATGCACCATCGCATATGTATATTATTCTTTTCGGATGAAAGATACCTCGAATTCAACGTTAACCTCCGACAAAATATGCGCCTCGGAAAATTTTCCTCTCCGAACGGATAGCTCAATAGGGTCAACATTTTTCGGACAAATATGATGACAAAATCGAAATTGTAAATCAGTTTTAATATTCTATAACTTTGGACGCACTAATTTTAGGGACATATAATATTTATATTTATGAGTTCAACGATTCCCCATGTTTTACCATACACGCATAAATTTAAAAAAACCACAAGTTTTTTTTCTTAAAATATGTTTCGCAATCTTCCCCTAATATCTTCGATACACTATCCTGAACACCCTGTATATTATGTGTTTTTCTTGCAGTGTCAGAACTTTCGATAGGGATTAAAAGACAATTCAGCTGTCACATGGTGTTATTTAGCATTATATATTTTCAGTGGTTTGGCATTTCATTATGCGAAGGTTTACGCCACAGCAACGATTTCAAATCGTTGAAATTTATTTCAAAATCGAAGCTCTGGTTTCGATGATGCTTTGCAAAATTCACGCTATAGGATACTCGTTTATCAACAAGAACGGCTGTTGAAGTTAATGTTAAAGAGGACCATAACTTATTGTTTCATCGTCGTTCGCAGCAACTTAACATTTGTTTATCCATTATCTGGAAAACTCTGCATAAAACTCTTGGTCTCAAGGGTTACAAGATCCAGGTAATATAGTTAAAGAACTTAGGTTACGTGATCATCAGGTGCTAAGTTACTGGGCCTTAAATCAACCTGATATTGACCCAGTTTCTTACCTTAATGTGCCGTATGGTGCAGATTGTGTGCCAATGGCATCACCGATAGTTATTTCTTTAAAAGTCAGCCCAGAGCACAAGTAACTGTCAATAGACAGTATTATACAATGTGATAATCACATTTCCAAATCTGATTGACATCAATACAGAAGAACTGTGGTTTCAACAGGATTATCCTCCAACCCGCACAAATCGAATCTGGGTAGGTATAGGATACATTTCGCCCCTAATGGGTTAAAATTACCTTTAAATATCGTATAAGATAACAAAATTTAGTTTTAAGTTAATAAGCTACTTTATTTTTACCGTTATTTTTAATTTACTTATGTAGATGTTAAAGAAGTATATAATTTCTTATTAAATTGATTTTGGAAGATTAAAAAAAAAAAAAAAAGAAAAGGTTACAGGCGTGCTTTTATTGCTATGTGTGGAGCTGCTAAACAGGAAATTGGACACCGGGGAAGAAGTGATAACTATTTTTAAGTTCATTCATCGGCCATTATTCTTCTACTTTTAACAATGCATTACACTTACATAATTCAAAGTGATGCTCTTAACCATCTGGTGTAGTCAGGTTTATCAACACAAATCTTAGCAAACCTAGCAAATTTACTGCATCTTTTATCAGAAACTTTCAAAGCTAACAGTTTTTCAAAACATTCACATCTGAGATGCGACCTTTGTAGTGTGCACTTTGACAAAGTGCTTAGTGTGCATTTGCAGTTAAAGTTGTTCATATTTTTCTAAAATGATTGCCTTTACTTTTCGAAATAAGGAGGGATTCATCGTGAGGTTTGATTTTCAATAGACTTTTTTTGACAGATTACGCATGACTCCTATCAAACTGCTTTGTCATTTTTGTTTAGTATCATTTGGCAAGTCATCAAGGAAAGACTCAAACTACAACAGCGTATCCAAATGGTTCAGCTGTATTACGAAAATCAGCGTTCTGTGAGAAATGTTTTTCGTGCGATTCGAGGAACTTACGGTGCGCATAATCGACCTACTGAAATTTGATTACCAGTTTACATTAGTGGATGATACTCGACCGGTTAGACCACACCTAGCACGTAGTGAAGAGACTATAGCAGCTGTAGCTGAGAGTGTACGCGAAGACCGTGACGAATCGATTCGTCAAATTTGAGCCCTAGTTTACATTAGTGGATGATACTCAAACGGTTAGACCACATCCAGCATGTAGTGAAGAGACTTGAATTTGCGTCATATTTTCAGTGAATGGGCTCTGAAAACACTCAATGATAATCCGGTGTTTTATCGTGATATTTTGTTCAGTGATGAATACCATTTCTGGCTCAATGGATACGTCAATAAACTTCGGGCTGTTAGCAACCCGAAGAATACCAAGAGCTATCATTACATCCATTAAAAACAACGGCATGGTGTGGTTTATGGGTTGGTGGAATCATTGGACAATATTTCTTCGAAAATGAGGCAAATGAGAATGTTACCGTTAATGGTAACCGTTGTCGCGCCATGTTAACGGACTACGTGCTTTCTGAAATTCAAGCAAATGGTCTCGGTAAGCTCTGGTTTCAACAAGACGGCGCTACGAGCCATAGAGCTCGTGAAACAATGGACTTGTTGAGAAATCAGCCAGCTACGATTGATGCATTGGAAGCCAACATTACCCGTGTTATCCGCGAGATATCAGCCGCTATGCTCGAACGAGTTGCACAAAATTGGACCTTCTGTGTTGTTGCCATGAATTGTTCCTTTAACCAATAATAAAAGTTTTAAGTTCACTTTCAAATTTATGTGCTTTACTTTACATTATAAATCAAACCTCACGATGAATCACCCTAATATATGCATAAAGAACGAAAAGAGCTTGTGGCCTACTGCTTTTTAAAAATAAACATCGTATGTAATATTTGATTAAACTTGCAGTTTTATATTTAAATTGTGTACAAAATTGGCTTATTTAAAAAAAAAAAAACTTTTAAGGATATGAAGTACTAGGTGGAGTGAAAAGTAACCTCCTTGGGAATGAAAAAAAAATTTTTTTGTTATTTTATTTTATTCAATTCTTTTAGTTTGATACACTTATTCCAGCGATTTTCCAACTTCTTGATCCCGTCCGAAAAGTCATTTTCCGGATGGTCTGCAAAATACTCCTCCGTGGACGTGATGATTTCCTCGCGGGAGCTGAATTTTTTATTTATGAGCCATCCTTTGAGGTTTCGGAAGAGATAATAGTCCGAGGGAGCCAAATCGGGCGAAACGGTGGATGCGACAGCTATTGGAGCCGTAAGTCATTGATTTTAGCCGTGGTTCCGATGCAATAGTGCACAGTAATACTCGCTGTTGATGGTTTTTCCTTTTTCAAGGTAGTCCACGAAGAGTATGCCATGACAATACCCGAAAACCGACGCCATAACCTTTCCGACCCAATGAGCCTCCCTCGGCCGCTTCGGAGCACTCGTGCCGGCTTCAGTCCATTGCCTGGCACTCATTCTGTTATCTGGCGTGTGATAGTGGATCCAAGTTTCATCAATAGTTACCAATCGACGCTAAGAGTCCGCCAGAATCCGCATCAGCTGATCCATACACTCTTTCGGAGTGCTCCCGCGTTCGTGTTTTTGGTAGGAGTGAGTATGCGCGGCACCCAGCGGCAGAATAACTTTTTCATATGCAGAATATTGCCCAAATATGGCGCTCAGTACTAATCTTTGTGGTATCTGCTAGCTCGCGCACCTACACTTTCCGGTCAGCCTACACCATTTCATGACGGAGCATTAGCCCCATAATATTTATCCTACTTTTCTTATGTTTCCTTCGCCGTTTTGTATCTCAAAAATGTTTTATGAGAAAACGAAAATCGTTTTTGTCCATGATGCCAAACACGTCAAAAATAATCAGATGTAAAAAAAAAAACTAAAGACAGTATCGCACTGAAAATTGGCATGTCTGCCAGTATATGAAAGGACTTCAAGGCACCATATTTCCAGTAGTAGCGCATTCTGGCGGTCAATGAGGTTACTTTTCACTTCACCTAGTAACAAGAGCTGCAGTAAATTTATTCCATCAAAAAAAAAAAAAATTTTCATTCCCAAGGAGGTTACATCTCACCCCACCAGTTAATGCAATTACACAATTACAGTGCAATTACCTGTTTTCGAAAAATAGCTATTAAATACATAACCAATATCAATTCTGACGGATATCTCACAGTTATCTACCCTTAAAGCAGAGGGCTTTCTAGGCATAATTCGTCTATTTGTTATACTATTAACTATTTGCCATTCACTTTTTAATTTCCCTTTGCAAGGCTTAACCTGTAGTATCAACTGCGGCAAATCGGAATCTCTTTTTTAAACTCCATACACAATTTCCTGTATTTTCTCCTTTAGTTCTCTGAGAAGGTATAATTCAACTGTCCTTCTCTTCTGAAATGTTAACACTGCTATGAATTGATCAGTTATCAAGAAATTAGGAACACATTTCTCGCAACGCAAAATGGGACGATTTTGAAGCGCCCATAAATATGAACATGGTCTCATGTTCGACCTTGAAAAAATCTATTTTTTTTTTTTGCATTTTTTCAAAGTTTTATAAGTTGAGAGTATACATATGTACTGTGAAAATTTTGGACCGATATACTAAGTTATTTTAAAGTTACAGCAAATAATAGGTTAGAGCGTAATCTGCAGCTGCCGCAAAGTTCCAAACATTAAAAGCGTTTTTCTCGAAAAGAAAAAAATTTTGGACCGATACGGCTGAAATTTTAACACATTATTCTACACATGAATGGTTCTGTCCGGTACCAGAATTAGATTTTTTTATTCACTTTTGGATTTTGAATTTAGATGATTACAAAAGGAGCAATCAGAGGGGGCAGCCACCTAGTTTTTTTTTTGAAGAGACCTACTTTACTCACCAAAATGACGTTAAAATATTTTTTTTTTATTTAATTTTTTTTTCGTATTATTCAATAGCTCAATAATAACATACTATTACCATAAGAAGATTGTATTTCATTTTCCGCAAAAAAAAAAAAAAAATTTAAAAACCTTCAAAATTTAACCTAGGTCATGAGATTCCTCCCTGAAGCGCGTAGTCCATGCAATGCTATTCGTACCATATAATTAGACACAAATTCACTATAATCCAAAATGTTAATATGGAAATCATCTAAAATAAGAGATCAGCAAACTGTTTTACAAACAACAAATCATTAAATATATCAATGAAACGTTTAACACATCAACACTCAAACAGTCAACATTCAAAACATTAACAATTTTGTACTCCTCTTTCACAAAAACCTAACTCCACCTGTAGCTTAATTTTCATTAGTTTTAGCAACAAATTTAAACCCAGAAAATATATAATCATTTTTTTCAAAGCTAACATAGATGTACATATGTCCAAATTTCAGACACAGCGACAATATCTGGAATGCAAGAAAACGCATCAATATGCGTGACAAGAGTTTAAAAATGTTCTCACAGACTTCTAGTGCATAATAAAGACTTTATTATTGAAAGTGAAATTATTTGAAAAGATATTATCAGTGTTTGAGCTAAATGAATTAAGAGTGAAGATGAAGTGGTTACTAGATAAGTGCAAAATCACTAAAGGTTTGATTAAGATGAGATATCTAATTTCGTTCGTAGGGCATCTGTTTCTCGTAAAACGCCTGTTTGTGTCCTTTAAATTTAAGATCTATAAATAAATCATCAGCAATCTACATATATTATACTTAGATGATTCATCAATCGATGGGATGTTGCATGTCCCCGCGTGTTTTGTTTTAGCAGCGGTACTGAAGCCCGATGCAATGATGTTTTTAGATATGGCCGCACTGGCATATGCTGTGAACGCCACCTCAGCATTGAAAACTTGTCGCAACGGAATTCATTGCCACTTAATATTGTGTTGTAATGCGAAATTAAATCAGTGTTAGGAATACACTATCATTTATTTTCGTTAAACAGTTTCTGTAAATCTTTTGTGTACACACCGAACAGTTTATTTTATAAAAGTTTATTGTAAATATTTCTTTGAGTGTATAAACTCATTTTAAAATGCGTGGCACGGTGGCGTACAAAAGTGTACAACGTATAGTGGTCCATGTTTGTTTATCATTGAAGGCAGTTAACTAGTTAACTAGGAAGCCGTTTCGGATCTCTCCGTAAAAGCAGTCATAGCTGCTTTCAAAAGAATGATAGGTCGTCGAGATTTCCCTAGAGACATCCATTGCAATAACGTAACCACTTTTGTTGGTGCATACTCCAAACTTTTAGATCTGCGGAATATGTTGTTGTAATCAGCAATCCATTGTAAGCCTATAAAACAAATTTTAGTTTTATGCTCCGCAGGCACTACATTTCGGCAGTATCGGCAAGGCACTGATTCTGGAGCCCCCAACAACATACTTAAAAAAAGACCCTGCCGATTGAGCGCCAATTAATATACCAGGTGTATGCATAAGATTTTTCCTTTTTTTTTTTTTTAGTAAAAAAATACGTAATTTTCTAGGGAAATTAATTTTTTTTATTTTAAAAACTGGCCACCGGCTACTACACATTTCGGTAAGTTATGAATAGCATGCCAGGAAAACTGTTTGTCTTTAGCGGCAAACCATTCGTCGAGCCATTTTCCAACTTCCTGAAAATCGGTGGTGGTGGTGGTTGCAGAAGGATTTAAAATCACAGCGATTGTCGTGTAATAAAATCACTTTGACATGTCTTCTGGCCAATTTTTCGATTAGTGTGTGGTTTAAATTAATCATTTGTTGGCGATAGCGCTGTGTATTAACGGTATCGCCAAGCTTCAAGAGTTCATTACACACTACACTGTTTTGGTCCCACCAGACTCAGAGCATGGTCATCTTTGGCCTTCGTGTTGAAAGACCGGCTTTGCTTGGTGAAAGCCTTTAGGTTTTCAAAATAAAGTCATTTGTCGTCACCCGTCACAGTTCGATGCAAATCTGATTTTCTTTCGTGGCGTTGAAGCAGCAGTTAACAAATGATTTTGCGATTTTCCATTTAACGTTGATTCAAATCATGTGGGACCCATTTACCGAGTTTATTGATCTTCCCCATTGCTCGTAAGCGTCTACTGTATTTCTTGTAACACATTTAATGTTTCTGCTAATTGCCGTTGAGTTTGAGTTGGGTTATCATCCAATAACTCCTGCAATTGCTCGTCTTCGCTTTTAAATTGTCGAAACCATGTGTCACATGTTCTAATTGATGGAGCGTGTTAACAATATATTTTTAACAGCAAATAATGACTTTTTCTCTTCATTAAATAAGAAAAACAATACGTACCTCAAATGTAGGCACAAAACTCGACATGATCACTGAACGATAAAACAAATACTTATGCATACACCTGGTACGAGGGCTGTTTGATGAGTACCCAGATTGGAAGAAAGGCGCTACTGAGCCAAAATTAAGTATAGAATCTTTTGGCTTGCCTGTCAAAATTTGTTTTTTTATTTTTTTTGTGACTTTGGAAAAAAAAACAGTATCGCTTCGTGATCTAATTCTTGTTTTTGAGTGGCAAAACCTGCGAGGAAATTAAGCCCATTCTCCATTTACCGTTTACCATTGGCCTTGTTTAATCGAAATCCGGAGGAATAACTGCGTCATTTCGTGACCGTTGATAAGACATGAATTCATTGTTACGCACCAGAGTCCAAAGAACAATAAAAACTTTGGGTTTTACCCGGTGAACTTGCTCCAAGGAAAGCGAAGATGGTGCCTTCGGCCGGAAAGGTGATTGTCATCGCTTTTTGTGACGCGCGAGGTGTGATCCACATTGACTATTTGGAGAAGGGAAAAACAATCACAGGAGCATACTACGTCGATTTATTGCGCCGATTCAACGCCGATTTGAAGAAAAAACGACCTTTGGCGAAGAAAAAAGTGCTCTTCCACCACGATGACGCACTGGCTCACATCTCTGCAGTCGCCACAGCATAAAATAAAATGTAAGATCGGAACTGTGATCTAGGTTGATGTAGTTTTAAGACTGCCTACGTGCTCTTTCCTCATATTTATTTCCTTGTTAAAATACAATCTTTTCTTCGTTCTTGGTTTATCAATACATTAGTATACTACGGCTTTGGTTTTCTTATCTAAGCAGTCATCTGATTTGTTATTATTTTTAAACTATGTGGTTAAGGGTCCTTAACTTCCTTCTTTAATAAAATCGTCCCAATTTTCTAATTGTTTCGTTTTCAATGCTGCCATTTTTCTATAGCTTTTTGTTTTCTGTATTCGATTATGATGATTTTCACTATTAAAATAATTATTACAACGGTTATGATTGTATATAGTGGTTCATCGTTAGGTTTGATTTTCAACAGGCTTTTTGACAGATCACGCGTGACTCCTATCAAAACCACTACTGAAACCACTATTGCCAATACCATTCGCAAATTTGAGTCCAAGTTGTTGATACTCAACCAGTTAGACCACATCCAGCAGGTAGTGAAGAAACTATAGCAGCTGTAGCTGAGAGTGTACACGAAGACCGTGACGAATCGATTTGTCGTCGTTCTCAGCAGCTTGGCTTGGCGTTTTTGACAACTTGGCTTATTTTACGTGACGATCTCGGCCTTAGAGCGTACAAAATTCAGCTTGTGCAAGAATTGAATCCAGGCGACTTGAATTTACGTCATATTTTCAGTGAATGGGTCTGGAGAAACTCAATAAAAATCCAGTGTTTTATCGTGAAATTTTGTTCAGTGATGATGGCTTAATGGATAAGTTAATAAACAAAATTGCCGTATTTAAGTTAATGAGCAACCCGAAGAGTACCAAGAGCTATTATTACATCCATTAAAAACAACGGTATAGTGTGGTTTATGGGCTGGTAGGATCATTTGTCCATTTTTCTTCAAAAATAAGGCAAATCAGAATGTTACCGTCAAATGTAACATCTTAATGGACTTTGTGCTTCTTTAAATTCAAGCACATGGTCTCGGTGAGCTCTGGTTTCAACAAGACGATGATACGAGCCATGCAGCGCGTGAAACAATGGACTTGTTTAGGGATCATTGTGATAAGTTCTTAATTTTACGTTTTGCTACGGTTAATTGGCCGCCTAGATAGTGAGATATCACACCTTTGGACCATTTTCTTTGGGGATATGTAAAGTCTAGGTCTTCAGGAAAAAGCCAGCTACGATTGACGCTTTGAAAGCCAACATTACTCTTGTTATCCGCGAGATACTAGTCGCTATGCTCCAACGAATCGCCCAAAATTGGAACTTCTGAATGGACCACCTCAGACGTAGTCGTGTCCAACATTTCCGTGAAAGTAAATGCCATCAATTGTGCTTTTAACCGATAATAAAAATTTTAAGTTCACTATCAAATTTAAGTGTTTTTATTTTACATTATAAATCAAACCTCACGATGAATCACCCTATATATATATATGGTAATTGATAATAGAGGATGATTCTTGTTATGTCATTTTGTTTAGACTATCAATATTATTATAACATATATAACAGTGTTTACATACAATTTATTATTATGTTTCCTCGATATTATTTCTTTAATAGTTCTATCAATATTTTCTTCTATCTATGTTTACAATATTTTCATAAGTTATTAGTTTCACATTTTATGGTTTTCAATAGTTAATATTACTCCTGGTACTATTTCTAATGAATCATAATATTATATTCTTGTTCAATATTACATTAAGATTTTACATTTTTTAATAATGGAATTATACATTCTTCTTATCCAATACTTTCTTCACAAATTTTTTTTCCTAAATAGTTTTGACAATTTTTTTACTCTAACGTAATCTATGCTATTAATTCGTCTCTTTCCATGTTTAAAACTTATCGGGGTTACCTTACAACATTATATATATTATATTTTTAATATTGGGCATTTATATAGTATTATAAAAAGTTCGTCTGTTCTAGCAACTGATATGGTTGCATATTCTAAAATATGTATTATTGTTTCATCTTCACCCAATATTGTTTGCAATTCGGCGTCTTCAAACTTTTTTAGTGGTCTTCCACGTTCTTCATTTCTCATATCAAAATCGTTATCTCTGAGCCGTTGAAACCATCTTTTGCATGTTGCTTCTGATAGAATGTGATCACCATATACCTCGAAAAGCATTCGATGCGAATCTGCAGCACTTTTCTTCAAATGAAAACAAAAAATTAATGCTTTCAGCAAATCATTTTCTGGTACAAAATACGACATTTTTAACACGATGAAATAAATATGTGACAGGTGTCATAGCAACCAAAAAAAAAAAAAAAAAAAAAAAAAAAAAAAAAAAAAAAAAAAAAAAAAAAAAAAAAAAAGAGTTAAGGCCCGTTCACAATAAAGGTTCCCCATTCGAGATATTTGTATCTTGACGTTCACTTCAAACCGGTAAATTTCTTTTAAATTTTAATAATTTTTTATGTTATCTTTGTGTACAACTCTCCCCTCCGTTGTTAAGATCGTGTCGTCACGGTCTTCCTTTATTTATCTTGCAATATATTGGGTCTATAACTTAATTGCTGCGGTTTGCTAAGAGATGACGTAATTTGTATTATTCCATTGTTATTATTCCATTGGAACATGCGTTGGAAGGCTACTGTCATTGTACGTCATTTCAGTTTATGTCATTCATTTGAAGCGTAAACAACAAAAATTTTTTTTTATTCAAATATGTTGAACTTTGTGCCTGAAAAAGTGTTTTTGCGGAGAGTTCTTCTTCATTACTTTAATATGAAGAAAACTGCTGCCGAAAGTCATCGTATTTTGGTGGAAGTTTATGGTGAACATGCGCAAGCTGAGCGAATGTGCCAAAAGTGGTTTGCACGATTTAAAAGGGGTGATTTTGGCTTGGAAGACGATGAACGTCCTGGGCAGCCAAGAAAGTTTGAAAATGAAGAACTGGAAGCATTACTCTATGAAGATTGTTGTCAAACACAAGAACAGCTCGCAGAATCTTTGGGTGTCACTGAAGCAGCCATTTCAAAACGTTTAAAAGCAGCTGGATATATTCAAAAGCAAGGAAATTGGGTTCCACATGAACTCAAGCCGAGAGACGTCGAAAGGCGGTTTTACAAGTCCGAAATGCTGCTGGAACGCCACAAAAGGAAGTCATTTTTGCATCGGATTATTACTGGTGATGAAAAATGGAAGCCCGGCCAACCAGCCAAATCAACGGCAAAGTCGAATATCCATGGCGCGAAGGTAATGCTCTGTATTTGGTGGGATCAGATGGGTGTGTTGTATTATGAGCTGCTAAAACCAGGTGAAACCATCAATAGACAACGCTACCGAACACTATTAATCCGTTTGAAGAGAGCAGTAGCCGAAAAATGCCCGGAATATGCGACCAGACACGAGGCAATAATTTTCCATCATAACAACACTCGGCCCCACGTTGCTATTCCGGTTAAGAACTATTTGGAAAACAGTGGATGGGAAGTCTTACCCCATCCGCCTTATAGCCCAGACCTTGCCCCTTCTGACTACCATTTGTTCCGGTCGATGCAGAACGCACTCAATGAAATACGGTTCACATCTAAGCAGAATATCAAAAATTGGCTTAATTCATTCATGGAAGGGATCCACAAATTGGCAGAAAGATGGGAAAAAGTCAAAGCTTCAGATGGGCAATACTTTAAATAATACTATTGTACATGTTTTTCTTAAATAAACGTTCAAATTTTAAAAAAAAAAAACGGCACGAATTAAATTACATACCCAATATCTTGTATTATTTTTCTTTCTATTCCTCGAAATTCTTACCATTATTTTTTCTCCTTGTTGATAAGTTCTATGCTTTGTTCCTTTATAAAGTTTTTCGCACTTTCTAAATATTTCTTTGAACATTACCATAAATCGTTTTGTATCGTTTAATACCTTAAATGTTCTTGAAAGTTCTCAGATTGTTTTATGTGCACATTCGACTTGCTGTCGATCTATAGACTGGCGTCTGTACTTTCTTGATTCCGTATTCTATACACATTTGCTTCACCATCTGAATGTTGAAACAACTTTCGTTATCCGTCATAAGTCTCTCGAAATTTTGGAAATAATTTCCCCCATTTTTTCATAAAGTCCCTCCTTCGTCTCTAATTCTTTTATGATGATATACTTTGAAAATTTATCTTTTGATATTTAAAATGAATTTTTGTCGTTATAGTATAGATCTATGTGCATGGGTGTTCCTGCTTGTGTTGGAAATTCTGAATCCTTCGAAGGTTCTCTATTTGCATTTCTCTCTTATTACCCGAACAAGCATGCTACGCATTTTTTATTAATACTTTTTTTCTGTTTCCTAATTTCTGGCCAAAAGTATTTTTTATATATCTCTTAAATATTTTTTTTAAGTCGTCTATGAGCTCTCTCATGAGTTTCTTTCACTATCTTTATTTGTTCTTCTAAATTAGTTATATCTTCCAATTTTATATCTCTTATCTTTTTCTCAAATGTACACATGTCTTCTGGTTTTGCATGTATTACTATTCTACTTGTAGGCTATATGTGTTAAATGGTTGGCTCACTACTTTAATTACATCTTCAGTTGAGCTCTTTTTTGAGTGAACTGTACTTATTGTTGAAATATTTATTTGTTGTCGCCTTAGCGCGCCTGCGACTACATTTAAGTGTCCCGTTTGTATACTAACCGTGCACCGAAATCCTCTATTATACTTTTCATCTCTTTAACTTCGTGTTCGGATTTATATGCGATATTAAATATACTGACGATTAGTGATCGGTGTATATTGTTAAATCTGCCACTCCGTATATATAATTTCTTAACTTCTGCAGTGCCCATATGATGGCTAATAGTTCCTTCTCATTTGTTCCATAACTTCCTGCTGTTTTTTTTTTTCAGAGTTCTACTTAAAAAATATAAAGGTTTTTTGTTTTGACTAAGGACGGCTCCAATAGTTATGTTAGATGCGTCTGTCGTAAGCTCAAAAGGTTTATTATAATCTGGTTGGAATAACACAA
The DNA here is from genome assembly GCA_907269105.1 of Volucella inanis. Classification (NCBI taxonomy): domain Eukaryota; kingdom Metazoa; phylum Arthropoda; class Insecta; order Diptera; family Syrphidae; genus Volucella; species Volucella inanis. The sequence goes on along the minus strand of OU026153.1, from coordinate 116,205,841 downwards.
CTTGTTCTCTTAAATGTACTTTCAAACTACTGATGGCATTATTCGCTGCATCGTTCGGAGTTTGCTATACCTGCATATCGTTTGATATATTTCCTAAAGTAGCTTGTCATTCCTAAAAAACCTCTCAATTCTTTCAATTTTCGGGGTATAAGATATTTATTCATTCCTTATACCTTTTCTAGACTTGTTCCTATTTTATTATATTTTATAATATGTCCTAAATACTCGATCTCGGTCTGGAATAACTTTGCTTTTTCATTTGATACCTTTAGGGTGGTTTTATTAAGAGCGTTAAAAATTATACATGTTCTATAGGTTCTTTGGCTTTGGGAGAGTATATGATAACTTCGTTAATATAAGCATATGTAAATTTTCCGATATATTCTCTTAGGATGTCGTCGACACATATTGGGAATATAGAGGGAGCATTTTTAAGTTCAAAAGGCATCCTTATCAATACGTTTTTGCCTCCGTTTATACAAAATGTCGTTTTTTTTCTATCCTATTTTTAATCCCCGACGCAAGAGGGATGTTGTAAGTTTAATGTATTATCTGTCTGTAGCATCGTAGCTCCCAAATGGCTGAACCGATTTCGATGATTTTGTAAATCTTAACCTGGTGTATTATATTATTATTTAATTTCTGAAAATCTACTACCGTTTTCTTTTTTGATCTTCCATTTTCATCTAGACCTTTTTTTGGTACTGTACAAATGGGACTATTGTCCTTATTAACAAATTCGCTATCTGCGACTGGGTATTTCGTTTCTAGTTCTGAAGGGCAGTTTCTCCTATGATATAGTTAAGTTTGTTCTCAGATTGATTCTCACTACTCGTGGTGATTACTATAATGTCATATATTTCAAATTCACTTTTGCGTTTGATTCTTTTAAGACGTCTATACCGGTTACATACTCCAACAAGAACAAGAGTATTTTTTTTCTCTTCCTAACCAACTTGATTTTCCCACACCTCTTCAAGGTGAACGAACAAACGTATAGAGACAATGTTGCAACGATATCTAATATCACACAAGTCACCACGCGCATTTCTGAATTTGCTGAGTTAGCAAGGTATGAATAGATATAAGGGAGTGACAGATTGTCACCCAGTTAGTAAGTAAGTTGTGTATCCATTGCTGTGTCTTGAGATTGAAATCAGTTCACTTGAAATAAAAATATAAAAATAATTTTTTTTGCACACGGCGAAACGAATTGTTTAATTGGCGCAGTCGGTAGGATTCAGATAAACTGTCTGAATCCGTACGAGAACGAACGGAATAGAAAAAACGCTCATATCCTTAAAGTGTGTAGATCTAACTGTGTACCAAGTGTAAGAAGCATCTTAAAATCAGATCAAAAGTCTTACTTTGGACCCTTTCAAATAAAGAACCTTTTAAAAGAGTGTAAATAAAACTGTGTACCAAGTGTAAGAAGTGTCTCTAAAAATCAGAGCAGAAGTTCTACCCTGGACCCGTTTAAATAAAAACCTTTTAAAAGTGCTCCACACTCATTAAGTTAACTCTATTCGACAAGTGAAACTAAAAATCAACTACAGGGACAGCTAAACGAAAAAAAAAGCTAGTTACTAACTCTAAAACCAGTACTAACTCAAATAGACAAAAACAACTCAAAACCACTACCATTCAGCGAAAAGACAGAATCGCACAGTTCTTCGAAGGAGTCATCACAAAGGAAATGGATGCTGTACTAATGGAACGACTCACTGCAGCGCTAGAGGCACTGTCTAGCCGCAATCCCCCACAAAGTCGGGCTGTTACAATAATGAGGGAGATAGCGTACGTCAAGGAATTCGACGGCAACCGAGAATAGTTAACACAGTTCCTAAATGTGGTTCAAACACATCTAGATGCAGTATATGACAATACAGCGCAGGAATTATGGCAAGCAATTTATAACAGCAAGATAAGTGGACCAGAAAAGGAATTACTACCAGCAGATTGGAATGAGGCGAAGCAGCTCTTACAACAACACTTCAGACCAACAGTAAACTACAAGGACATCTCGAAAAGTATCAGTCATTTAAGGGTAAGTTCTATTTCCGACTTAAACTATCAAATTGAGAAGATTATAAAAAATGTTAACACCTTTGCAACATATGAAAAAAAAATCTAAAGGAACAAAGAGTGCATTTTATACTGTATTAGTCGATAAGATAAAACAAATAGTAGCAGGAAATTTATCCCGGGATATAAAAGATACATTTGAATTACATGAAATAAAACAAATTTTGTATACTTACGTTGGATTCGATTACAATAACTTAGATAGGAATTTCTTAACACACGACCGACAACCGACATCGAACAATAGAACTAACAACAGACATGATAATAGTCTCCGAACCCAAAATAGCCAACAAAATAGCCCCCACTCAATCAACCAAAATAGAAACGTAAATAATAGAGAAAGACCAGGTCAGAATAGGCAAAATAACTTTAATACACCCCAGAACAATTCAGGCCAACATAGACAAAATAATCATAGGCCAAATACCGGACAAAATACACAGCCAATTTTTAAAATTCAGGACAGTTTAGGAATGCCCAACAAACTCTACAACCGATGGAAGTAGGTCAGATTAGTCAGGTCGAAAATTTAGAACAGGTAACTAATAGCGAAGAGGAGATATGTAACATAGAGGCCGAGGTTTTTCTGAACTGAGCCTCGGAGACAAAATTTTTGTAAACTTAACCATTGACGAAAAAAACTATTAAGCCCTGATTGATACCGGCTCAACTATGAGCATCATTAACTCCAGTATAGTAGATTGCAGTAAATTTAAAGTTTACGAAAAAGTAAACTGCAAACCATTAATAATACAACAACAGAAATAGTAGATAGGATAATAACTAGTATTCCGAAGGAATTCAACTACAACGTGAAAGGTGGTACAAGGTGGTACAAGAGGGACTTGGGGAAAAAATCGTACGACATACTAATAGGTATGGATTTGTTAAGAAAAATTGTCAATTTTTGTCTTGATTTTGACAATAAAATACTTGTATTAAAAAATAATACACGAATTCCAATTTAGTCCAAAGAAAACAAAGCAACGTTTGATTGCTTTGAACTCATCGGAAGTGGAAGAGAAATAGATTTAAATCACTTGAATGAAGAAGAAAAACAAGGAATGGAAAAACTATTAAAACAATTTTGTCATTTAGTGTATCACGAAGGTGATCAGTTGACAAACACGGATTCCATCACACAAGAAATTAAAACAACAGTTGATCAATCAGTACACGCTAAACTTTACAGGCTATCCCCAAAACATGAAAAGGAAGTTAGGCGACAGGTCGAAGAAATGGAAAAGCAAGGCATAATACGAAAATTCAATAGTAGATACGCATCCCCAATAGTTGTAGTCGCTAAGAAGTTAGACAACTCGGGGCAACAAAAATTCCGTCTCTGCGTAGATTATAGGAAATTAAATGAGATAACTGTTGATGGCAAATACCCTCTACCTAACATAGAGAGTATTCTCGACAAGCTGGGCAGAGCGCAATATTTTTCATCAATAGACCTCGCTAAGGGGTATCATCAAATTAAGGTGCATCCCACTGATATCTCAAAAACTGCGTTTGTAACACCCAATGGCTTGTACGAATATCTGAGAATGCCTTTTGGACTGAAGAACGCACCCGCAACCTTCCAAAGGTATATGAATGAGATACTGCGAGATTTTATCAACAAAATTTGTGTTGTCTACTTGGACGACATCTTAATCTTCTCAACAAGCTTAAAAGAACATTTGCAGTCATTATCATTAATTTTCAATAAATTATCAGAGCACAATTTAAAAAAACAGTTTGATAAATGCTCATTCATGAAAAGAAACACGGAATTTTTAGGACACATACTAACAGCAGAGGGAATGAGACCTAATCCCAATAAAATTAAATGTATTGAAGAATACGCATTACCCAAAACGGAAAAACAAATAAAATCATTTTTAGGCGCTACAGGTTACTATAGGAAGTTTGTCAAAGACTATGTCAGAATAGCTCATCCAATGATCAAATATCTGAAGAAAAATATGAAGATCAATATTAATGATCCCGAATACATCCAGGCTTTCGAAACGCTCAAGTTGAACATAATTAAGCACCCAATACTAAAATTCCCCGACTTCGGAAAAACATTTACCCTATTTACAGATGCAAGCAATTACGCTATAGGCGCAGTACTAATGCAGGAAGGTCAGCCAGTGTGCTACGCATCAAGGTCATTAAACTATCACGAAAAAAAATATTCCGTCACGGATAAAGAATTTTTAGCAATTGTGTGGGCAGTTACATATTATAGACCGTACTTGTGGGGTAGAAGATTTAAAATTATAACCGATCATTTACCAATTAAGTATCTCAATAAAAAATACACTGGAAAAGAATTTAGCCAACGCACCCAGCGGTGGTTGTTGAAAATGCAAGAGTACCAGTATGACATTGAATACTTAAAAGGGAAATCAAATAAAATCGCAGATTTTCTCAGCAGAAAACCAGAAGAAAATAACGGGCATGACAGTGAAGATAATCAATCAGTTAACAACCTGTCAGATAATGCAACCATACATTCACAAGAGGAACAACAACTCGACCATATACCCATAAAGGAAACTATAGTAAACAGGTATAAAACACAACTAATATTAACCAATGACTCTGATAAGGAAATAGAAATATTACATAACAGATGTATAATATTCATTGACATGACTAAAGATAGGGATTATTGGATAGACGTGCTCAGAAGGTTTATAAAGCCAGGACTTACTGGAATTTACACGGAACTCCCATACCACGAATTTAATAAAATCCAACAATTACTAATAGAACTTTTCGAACACGATAAACAGATCAAATTCATAAAAGCAACACTCAGAGCTAGGGAATTAAAAACAATAGAACAAGCACATAAGCAAATTTCGTTATATCACACCCGAGAAAGCGCCCATAGTGGCATAGTAGAGACATACCATAGTTTAAAGAATGAAATATATTATCCCCAATTAATCAAAGAAATAACTAGAAACTTATAAACAATTGCAAAACATGCCTAGAAACTAAATATGAACGTAAGCCCATAAAGCCCAAGTACAAAATTAGTGAAACTCCAAGTATGCCCAATGAGATCATTCACATAGATATATTTTATTTCAACAGAAATTCCTTCTTAACCATGATAGACAAACTCACAAAGAAAGCATATGCTTACTCCTTATCAAATAGAAACTGGGTAAAGAAGATAGAAACATTAGAGGAACATTTTTCGAAATTCGGTAAACCACTGAAAATTATAACAGATAATGAGTTTAAGGCAGAACTGTTAAAAGAATACCTTAGAGAACAAGAAATAGAGCTCCACCTTACCAAAACTAATACACACACAGGCAATAGTGACATAGAAAGATTCCACTCCACATTACAGGAAATACTAGTTACCTTACGAAAATTAGATTTAACACTTACCCAGAAAGTACATAGGGCAATCCAAAAGTATAACAATAGATATCATTCCACTATTAAAAGAACCCCAGAAGAAGCAATGTATGCCGATCTTGCGACCTTAATTAAAGACATAAACACACAGAAAGAAAAGCGAACAGAAAAGTTAAACCAGAATAGGGAAAATTATCAGGAACAAAGGGAAATCATACCCGTTAAAAATTACAAAAGAAATTACTACAAAAACGAACCCAGATATAGGCTAAAACAGAAAGAAGGAGAACACCCAACAAATATTAAAAGACCACTTTTATTTGCAGGTGATAATATTAGTGTTTCTCATACTTGTAACGATGACGGGACAAACAATAGCAACACTAACGATTAATAAAATAGTAGCAGACAACGGATACATCAAAATTAATATGGGACAAACGGAAATAGTACAGAACACGAGGACAATATTACATATTATAAAAACTTACGAACTAAGACAAACCGTTAACTTTATTAGAGATAATATACAAACCTTACAGGTAGGCAACGACCCAACGATAAGGAAAGAATTAGATACAATTTATGCGAAAATAACAGCAATAGAACCAAGTAAAAACTCAAGACAAAAGAGAGGCCTAATAAACTTTATAGGTACAGCTCAAAAATGGCTATTCGGTAATATGGACGACAATGATTGACTAAAAATAACAGACCATATGAAAGTTATTGAAGAAAATATTTAAATAGACAAATTGAAATCAATACGCATTTTAACGAAACAATAGCCAATCTAAAAAACATAATAGAAACAGATAGAATGCAATTAGGACAAACATACGAAGAACTAGCAAAAAACGAAAAACGACTAATAACGCAACAGCTCAAAACAGATCAGATACTAAAATTGAAGATATTAGAAGAAAATCTTGACCAAATTCTAGACAGTGTAGCATTAGTTAAACAAGGATTAGAACAACCAAGTATGTTAACAGCAGTGGAAATTAGAGAGACAGAACTAGACCTTTACAAACTAAAAAATTCAAAAGTAGGATTACTAAAGTACGACAAAGACAGACTGATTTTAACTTTAAAAATTCCGAACTCCTATAAATTAGTTGACTACAAATTAATAACAGCCATTCCCAATGAAAAGAATTTAGAAGTAATAATGATTGACCAATTTGTAATAGAATTTAACCGAACAAAATACGAATATGATAATAAGATCCAGTACATAGATGAACTAAAACCATTAAGCAATTGCATTACAGAAAATAATTGTAAGCTAAAAGAGAATCATGTAATAGAAGTTAAGAAATTAGATGATAGTACTCTAATATGTAAGAATATGCGAAATGTATCGATAATAAACCAATGTGACGATATAAAAATAACACTAATTGGAAATTACTTGATTACAATAAATAACTGTACAATTGAAATATTAAATGAAAAATTTAGCAACAATAATTTTGAATTTACCGATAGATTCTTTTACACCGAAGACGTAACATATAATTTTACGAAACAATTAAATTTTGAGGATATTGCTATTAAAAACTTTGTAAACTTAGAACATATTAAGTCGCTTTTATTTCATAAGAATATTAATTACATTGCTAACTCAACTATGTTCATAATTGTAGTCGTCATTATCAGTTTAATAGTAACCCTAACCAGAAAAAACAGAAATCTTAAACTCTCAATAAAAAATTGCCCTAATTAAATTCCTAAATGTAGTAAAATTCAGGAGAATTTTAAATCTAACGGGGGAGAGGTTACATACTCCAACAAGAACAAGAGTATTTTTTTCTCTTCCTAACCAACTTGATTTTCCCACACCTCTTCAAGGTGAACGAACAAACGTATAGAGACAATGTTGCAACGATATCTAATATCACACAAGTCGCCACGCGCATTTCTGAATTTGCTGATATAGCAAGGTATGAATAGATATAAGGTAGTGACAGATTGTCACCCAGTTAGTTAGTAAGTTGTGTATCCATTGCTGTGTCTTGAGATTGAAATCAGTTCACTTGAAATAAAAATATAAAAATAATTTTTTTTCGCACACGGCGAATCGAATTGTTTAATTTACCTAATGTCATATCGAATGAATCTATATTTTCTAACTCAAAAAAGGTTGTCATTAAATTAATCATTCCCTTCGTTTTTACTATTGAATACCCATTTATCGTTTTAATTTTTACTTCTTTACCTTTTATTCTTTTTGAGGAATCAGTTTTCCTATCTATGTTATATACCATAATTATGGGTTGCACCCGTATCTATCAGTATTTTAAATTTTTTTATTTGTAATGCTTGAGGTTAAAGTTAAACAAGTCAACCCGTCAATTAGTTTAAATTATCAAACCCTAAATTGTTTACCTTTTGCTCTTCACCTTGTGAAGATTGGTTTATTCTCTGCTGCTTGTTGTCGTGTTGCTTTTGCGTTTGGTGTTGCTTATACTGCCCACTATTGTCTCGTTCTCTTTTCCATGGTTGATTATTATCGAATGGTTATAGTTGTTTCGCTGACTACGTTACGTTGACTATATATAACTTTGTTGTTGGTTTTAATTCAAAATATTAATATTTTGCGATGGTTCGTAATTTGGCCGACGTCGGTGCTCTCGGTAACTCATATTTGGGCGTTGCTCACTTTTAATTTTTGGAGGTGGTTTGTGATCACTTCGTTAGTTGTATGATAACTGTAAATTTTGGTGACGATTGTCATGATCGACTGTACGTGAAACTGCGAATGCATGTTCCATAGTGCACTTCCATATAATGTAGATCGTATGAAATTATTACTTATTCCTGAATAAATATTCGTACAGCCTCTTTATTTGAATTATTAATTAATGCATGAATTACACTTTCTGATTCTCCTGACATTGATGGTTTATCGTTTTATTATTATCGTGTTTATCGTGTTATTCTGAGAGCGTGCTGCTTCCTTGGGTTAATTTTCTTATCTCGCCTTGTAGGACGTAAAGTGGTCCCATATCTCTGAGTAGGTGTAGTATAGTCTACTATGAATTGCTTCAAAGTTCAAAATAGTGTTATTATTTGTAGAAACGTTTGCTGCCATGTCCTGTATCTTAAATTTCACTATTGAGAGCGCTTCTAAGTATTTTGCTGTAGTAATGAAATCCTTGATGCTTTCCATAAGTCTTATTGCAACTTCTCTCCATATTCTCTACTTTGTCAAATCTCCTTCAAGGACTGGGAGTACTTTAAATACATCCAAATGTATTCCATTTATGTGATTATATACTGCTATGACCGGTTCTAGCTTTTGTAAAGGTTGTATAATTGCAGCTTATCGTGTCAGACAGTTGTGCCGTTTGCCTACTCACTTTCTGTAATTTATTATTTAAAGCCGTGCAATATGATCTCATTTGTGCGAATCTTTCTACTAGTCCCTCTATGGTAAATCTACTGGTTCTGTCATCTCGAGGACTGCTTCTTCATTTTCATTTACATTGTTTATATTTATTTTGCGACATTTGCGTGTAAATTTTTTCTTTTCTTAAAACTATTCATAAATTTGTAATTTAACTACTAGGTTTCGTTTCTCAGGTTTTTTTTTTTTTTTTTTTTTTTTTTTTTTTGGCTTAAAAGTGACATTTTACGTTGGATACTATGTATCTGTATTAAAGTTGCTTCATATGACGGAACGGAACGATTTCCTTGGTCTGCTCCGTGAAGATCTCCAATTAATATACTTGCGTATACTTTAGAATTAAAGTAGGATCGAAGATACTGTTTATTATTTTTATTTGATCAGTTCTCTTTCCTTAAAACAATTAAAATAACTTAATTATACAATGAAAGATCGGAACTGTGGTCTAGATTGAGTTTTAAAGCTGCCTGACTACGTGCTCCTTTCTCATATACATCTCCTTCTTAATATGTTGTTTCCTTTATACTTATATACCTTTTAGTTTTTTAAACTATGTGTTTGGTTTTCTTATCTAAGTAAATGCAGCTTTTGTGTCCTGTGTAAACATCATTTGGTGTGAAATATATTTTCTTATCTAGGCTTATTTTTATTGCTTTATTGTTTTATTTTATTATTATAATTTTTAAACTATATGGTTAAGGATCCTTAACTCGCGCGACCCAGAAGCTGTTGAACTACTTGATTGTGGTATATTCAGCTGGAACGATGGAGAGAGTACCAGAGAAGCTCTTCCTGTTACGGTTAAGCTCTATTAGAATAGACAAGCGATTGATGAGTAGTCTTTCACGGCTTGACTTGGGAAACCGAAAAGGTCGAACGGGCTCTAGAAGAAGCGCGGTCTGAATGACTACAGTCTAAGGGGCAGATGTAGAGAAAACGAACATGTGGGGCATCCGCACGGCCCAAAGAGACGGCAAGTGCTGTCAAAGGCGTAAGTGTTAATAGTGTCATTCCTCCAGCGGCTATGGAGAAGAGAGGCAGGTCGGCGGAAGTGACGGCCCTCTTCCTCTGCCCCCACTTCTGTCGATTGATCTTCACAAGCGTTAAGTCCGTATGAAACCCGTACTACAGCCAACAAAAGCTGCACTTCCGTTGGACAGATATCACAAGAAGTTATTAAACTCGAGACAAAAACAAAATCAGCTTCTGACGAGATCAATAAATTTACACCTTGGAGAGAGAGCACTTCTCTTTATATGCCGAACTCACTCTCACCATCTAAACTTGAACAATTGTGCTACCAAAATTTAGTTGAGGGAGACATAAGCTACGAAACGAACAGAGGCTGACACAAATTCTTAATTGCGTCTGCTTGTTTTTCCTATGATCCCTTATTACCACAACCACCGAAGGCGGTAAACGAACTCATTGAATGATTGTGATTCCAGGAAGATGGGACTTATTATATGCTGCAACGCTAATGCTCAGAATACTTTTTGGGGCAGAAGCAAATACAACATAAGAGGCAAACATTTCCTGGCATTCATACTATCGTCTGATCTGGTTGGCAACCATGATGGCAGGCAGCCAACTTTTGTTACGAAAGTATAATAGCATATTGACTTGCTGTTATCCAACATGTATGCTAAAGACATAGTTTTTATTAAGCTTATTAACAAGCAAAAACTTGAAGCTAGACTTAAAACTAACAAAGATGTCTTTAACCTAATGGGACGAAGAGAAATGTTGGACGAGGGAGATGTTAAGGGAGTGGTATATTGAGCCTTTTTTTTTCATAATACCGCGCGCGCACCAAGGGAATAGGAATACCCTTTTACTGGCTTTTCTCCAGGGCGCGGGCGGGTAGTGTATTAGTTTGAAACTCAGGTGTGTTTGGTTTCGATATTTTTTCGAGAGGTGGTTGTCAAAATGGAGGGGACGAACCAGTGCATCCTCAACCAGTGGGTCTTAGTACGTGCTAGTTGTTAGTTAGTTAGCAATCACTCCAACAACAGTGTTATGCCTTCACGTCCGAGTTGACGCCGACGGGATTTACATATAACTACATACAAATTCTATGAAAAGACTTTTTCAAAGAATTGCCTCGCACGGGATTCGAACCCGCGACCCTCTGCTTAAGACGTCTGTGCATATACCACGACCACCCCTGCTTTTTTTTATTTCGTGTTTGCTGCTATTTAAGTCAAAGACTTCGGCGTAGTTGTTTGTTATACGCAACATTCTAAATATGGGTTCAAAGTGACCGTAGTTGGTGCGGTGAGTTCGGATCAGGAAGAGTGGGACAGATCTTGATTACGGGGATTGGAAGTGAATGCAATATTTTGCGTTATTCTCGAGCAGTCGATGTTTCCAGTCAAGACTTGGTGGATAAAAAGTACATCAGCGACCTCACGACGTTTTTGTAGGGTATACATCCTAATTAGTTTTAGCCTATTTTCATAGGGGGGTAATCCATATGGATCGGCCAAAGGTAGACCACGAAGTGCGAAACGGATAAACCTGCGTTGGGCTGCTCCTATTCTTTGTATGTGGATTAGTTTATAGGGTGACCAAACTTGGCTGCAATATTCGAGAAGAGGCCTTACAAAAGTAATGTACAGGGAATTTGTAACGTGTGGGTTGGAGCAGAGTTAGCTTTATTTATAATGCTTTCAATATGTGCGTCGAAATTCAATTCTCTGTCGCAAATTATTCCTAGATCCCGTACGTAGGTAGTGGAAGAAATAGGCTCATCACAGATGAAGTAGTTTCTTGGAGGGGGAGGTAGACGTCTGTGGGAACTACGGAAGCAGTTGTTGATAAGCCTATAATTATCGAATTCGCTCTTACTTCCTTTACTGTTACCGAGATGGTTAACACACTCTTTTATTACAATAACCGGAAGGCCGTCAGGGCCGGACGAAAAATCATTTTTAAGTTTTGTAATGTTTTCAGATACCAAAGATGTTGTTTTAGCGAGATGAATGATGTCTCAGGATAGTTTCTCATGTAGCTAAAATAACTAGGATCGGGTTCAACTGTTTTCTTAGAAAAGGATTTATTAAAATGACGCAAAGAATTTGCAATGGTTTTGGGGTCGGCAGAAGATTCACTAAGAAATTTGAGAGTAGATGGGTGGGTAGCCGTCTGACTTTCTTTTGGTATTAACAAACTCGTAGAAGCTTTTTGTGTCCGAGACTAAGCTAAATTGCATGCGGTAGAGGTACTCAAGGTAAAGAGACATACAAAGTTTGGAAAAACGATTGTATATCAATCGATAATTACTGTAGTCGGAATCAGATCGAGTTTTTAAGAGTTTATGCCACAACTTGTTTCTGTAATTACGGAGAGAACGCAACTCCTTGTTGTACCAGGGAGGAGCTGACATGCAGTCCTTTCGAAAGGTATTTGGAACCGATTGGGCAACGCAAGAGAAAATTAACGAATAGAATGTTGATAGGGTGGGCAAGATCAATGTTAGTTGTCTCAGCAATAAAATCAAAGTTAATCTTGCTGATGAGGTTTTTAAGTTTGTTAAAGTCGGTTCTTCGAAAGTTAAATGAAAATGAATTTTCCGAATCGACACTTGTGTTGCCATTTACATATTTGACAAGTGGGGATGAAGGCGGCCTAAGGTAGAAAGAAGATGATCACTCCTATAAACGACACAGTTATCTGAATCGGATGTGAAGACAAGGTCGAGTTGTCTGTTCATTGTGTTAGGTTTTCCACTAATCTGATATAGACTAGAGTTGGTTAGGCAGTTCACCATCAACATTTCTATTTCGGAGGACGAATTAAGAGAGACGAAATGAGACGAATCGTCAAAAGGCTCCCATTTAAGGTGAGGGAGATTGAAATCCCCTACTAGAATAATAAAATCTTCAGGTTGTGCATTTTTAGTTAAAAAATCTACTGCGTGAACTACAGGTCGATAAGACTCAATTGGTTGGGATGGGTGAATGTAACAACAAAGTACGTAAAGACAGCGTTTGGGGAGCGTAATGTTGACACATACTAACTCAAAGTTGTCAGTGTGTGGAATATCAACAGGAGTTGCGTGAAAAGAGTTCGTGATTGCTAGTTGCTAGTAAAACACCTCGGCCATAGGGATTATCAGCTCTTTCAAATAAATCTTTTCGAAAAACGTTGAAATTTGGAGGAAACAGCAAACAGGTTTTTAATGTCCGGAATTAGATTTGTTTCAGTATGAACAATTTAGACATAGGGTAACTTTTGAGATTTGAGATATACGACGGAGAGCGCAAACCTCTTACATTTTGGTAGTAAATGGACAGGCATTGTGGACTGGAGGATACAGGATTTAGTTTGTTAGGAACGGTAATTGTTTTTAAAATTGAACAAGTTCTTTGCAAGTGGGAGAGACGTTTAGAGCTGACATGCGAAGACAGCGTAGAAAGATCATTATGAACTTCAACAGGAGAGATGTCGAAACTCTCATGGTAGCGAACGAAAATTTGCATCAATTCCACTGGTTTATTAGGAAGACCTTCTCGTTGAATCGAAACCATAATGTTAGTTTTGGTTATGCCATCAATGCAAACTGAGTTGGGTTTATCGTGCAAGTAGGCAAGGTAGAGCCGAACATTTTCATAAATGCGGCGGTCTCTCAAAAGAGATACTACGTAACGACTGTTATCATTCATATCAGAAAATTTTTTAGTGAGTTTGACAGTCGGTGGAGGGAGTGTGTCAAGGTATCTTGACTAGTGAGGGGGGTTGGATCAAGGGGATTGGTAGATGAATATGAGGAAGGGGTGGCTGGGTTTAGTATATGGGAGCTGATAAAATTAGGATATTTGACTGATGAGGCAACGTTAGTTGGAACTTGGGCAGAAGGCGCAGGAGCAAGGTTAAATGAAACTCTGTTTTGAGACGGCTTTAAGGGTTTGGTGAGGGGAGCGAGAGGATTTGGTGTCGTCACTCTGGTGTTCTTTTTGGATGGTGCAAGGAGTGAGGAGAATCTTGGATAGATTTGGGTCTTAAATAACCAGTTTGAGTCGGGATGTTGATGGGATAGGGCAGAATTGTGGGTGCTATCTTTTCTTTTATCAGCAAACTTATTATATACCATATATTTCCGTTTGGTGATGACCATCTTTTCCGAGATTAGTATGCCGTTCGATGATTTGAACATCCAATAGTATTTAGTGGGTATACGTATTTCAAAACACATGCCGGTTTTGTTATTGACTTTGCCAACTTGCTTACACTTGATGTCTTGTATACCAAGTTTCTTTCTAAAAAGGTCTTTGAACCAGGACGGGCTTCCGTGACGTGGGGCAGCTTGGAGGAAGAAAGAAGACAGTTCCGGTGGTGGCTTCAAGATTCATTTTATTTAATTTTTGAATTCTGTTGGTCTATTCAGGGAGAGTCAAGGATGTCCCAAAAGCCCTAATTATTGGCAATGGTCTTGGGACGGGATTGGTGATCGTAGTTGCATTTATCGTAGTGGGTTGAACGAGGGCTTCAGTGGTAGTGGCTCTTATATGAGTTAGGGCTAAGGTGGTTGAAGGTGACGTATATACCTCGGCGTGTAAGGATTTTTTACAGGGGCTTACTACAAATAGAGGTGCATCCGGCTTACTAGAGATGTGCTTTAATTCCTCTAATATCTGCATTGAGCTTCCCCACTTAGAAAATTGAGGTCATGTTGGATGGATCCGATGTTTTCGGTATGTTCAGCAAACTTGAGATGTAGAAGAGTGGATTGGTCAGCCAACATTGACATAACTTTTCCCAACTGAATTGAAGTTGACTGAATCGCTGGTAATGTGTTTGAGCAGTGAGGCTTATCAAAATCTGCTAATTTAGTGATTTTAGAGTGGAAGTATTAAACAGCTGATTTTATGGTGGTTATGCTGTTATCGATCGAACAGTTTAGATTATCATGGCTCTCGGAAACGAGTTTGGTTATATTTTACCACTGAATTAATCTTCGCATTTCAGCTCTGCAATCGAGTCTGCAGGCCCAATTAGTTGCTGGTTATTACATTTTATAGCCAGCATTATATGTGCCAGGGAGATGGTCCGGCACTCTACACAGACAAAGCAAAATATGCGCTTATACTCTTCGAGATGAGTTTTAGCGATTCTGCTTAAACCAATGCATATGGGATGGAATTTCTTTCCACATATTCCATTGCATGTAATCATTTCCACTCTGTTAGTAGGTACAGCGCAGTCAGAAAATCCACAGGAAGACATGGTTAAATTAGATCAGACTATTGGCAAGAAGGTTATTAATTATTATTATGTTTTTTTATTTTTTTATTTTATTTATTTATTTATTTATTTTATTATTGTAAACACACTGTGTTTTGATGGCACTGAGAAAGCAAAGGTACTGTGTTTTGATGACACTAAGAATTTATGGTGTATGTGATTGGAAACAAATAAATCGGTTCAAATGGTGTCAAACAAGAAAAAAAAAAATAAATAAATAAAAAAAAAAAGTCAAACAAAAAAAAAAAACAAATATACAGAATTTATCGCGGAGCGAAATTGAAACACGTCCGAACTTGACGGTGCAGAGTTTAAAATAACCGGTTTGAATCTCGGAAATCTCCATGTCAGACCATAAGTACATCGAATTAAGAATCGGATGCGAGAACTCGACCTCGCTGAAGAGAAGGAACCCGCGAAAAACCAACTGGACACGATTTAGTGAGGAGATCAAATACAGCAGTGCTCCCTCTAAGCTCAGGAAAAAACAAAAGCTATGGGAATCTGAACGGTACCCCCGCAAAGTATTTTTAACTGGAATATCTAGCTAGAATGCAATCCTGGAGATCGCCCATTCCTTGGTGGAACGCAGATCTACGGCGACTTCGTAAAGAAACCAGAAAACTTCTTAAGACTAATTGGGAGGAAGATAAGGGTCTTTGGATCTTGGACCTACAAAGAGCTAATTCGAATTTCGTTAAGTATTTCTTATAAAAACTTTTGCGAAAAGATCGAAACTGTCGGTCAAACCAGTAAGCTGGTCAAAGTCTTCAAAAGAGAAAAATCAAGGAGGCCAGAATCACTCAGAAAATTTGATGGCATCTACACTGAATCTAAAGAAGAGACTCTCAGTCCCATATTACTTCACAGGTGTGGCCTTTGTGTAGTGGTATATGCATAGACTCCTCAAGCAGAGGGTCGCGAGTTCGAATCCCTTGCGAGGCAATTCTCTGAAAATCTTTTCATAGAATTTGTTTGTAGTTATATGAAAATCCCTTCGGCGTCAACTCTGACACGAAGGCATAACACTAATGTTGGAGTGGTTGCTGGCTTAGCTGAATGTAACGAACTAACAACTAGCACGTACTGCTTGACGATGCACTGGCTCCAGTTTGACAACCATTTTTGGAAAAATATCGAAACCTAATACACCTGATGCTTCAAACTACTACATCGCCCGCCCGCGTCCTGGAGAAAACCCAGTAAAAGGGTATTTATATCCCCTTGGTGCGCGCGCAGGATTATAAAAAAAAGGTGACCTAATCAAAATCATCTCGTAATAATCTACTATTAAACGAAGATGCCAGAGAGCTGAATACCACAATACGCCGTAGCTGGTATATCTCATCGGTTGTGGTGACGGATGATGGTTTCATCATCCATATACCCCGTTATGTTGCAAAAAGGTACATACCAACTGCTGGTAACTTTGAGGAGATCTTTAATGCTACCCTGGTGATGGCATACATAAGTATATCTTGAAAACCTGGCGAACAGTGAGATAAGCCTTTACAACGAAAGTCGGAAAAAGGAATTACACGCTAGCTTAACATTTTTAGACATATAAGTCTGATTTCCTTCATGTTGAAAAGTATGAAGAGAATGGTCGAGATCCATGTGCGCAAAACTGCTTTGCGAATGCATCCTCTGTCTAATGGCGGTCAAGGCGGAAGATCTTGTGAAAGTGCGTTTCAAAATCTGGTAGGAAAAATTTAAGGCGCATTGGATCAGAAAAAATAAGCGCTGGGAATTTTCATCAACATTGAAGGTGCTTTCGACAACTTTTGATGGCATGTATACCATAAATTGGCCAGACTATATGGCGTAGAAAAATCCCTAATTATGTAGATCAAAGCAGTGCTGGTGAATATGGCACTAATCGTGGATGCAGACTGCGGCCAATATGTGATGACGGGGGTAAACATGGATTGCCCACAAGGCGGAATGGTCCATTCACAACAGTGAATGGATCACTCACTGTTCAACGCGTTCAATAGCTCTAATGTCTATGCACAAGCATACGAAAATGATGTAGCTGCACTATGTGTTGGATCATGTCTTGCTTGTGGGCTTTCCATCAACAACATGTTTGCAAAAAAACGCAACCAAGAAAGAGAAAAAGGAGACCAAATACATTCGTTTCGCCCCGAGTCTAAGAAAAAGAATGTAGTCGGGTCATCACATATGGCGAGCCATATAGGATATAAGATGCGACGCTAGTCCCTTTCTGGAAGACGACAACGTTAGATTTTTCTCCTTGTTAAGAAAAATTGCGTTTATCTTCCAAGCGGAGATATACGCGATCCTGATGGCAACGAACTATTTTGTAAAGAACCGGTAGAGAGGACAAAGCATTTGCATCTGTAAATAGCAGCCAATCTGCGCTTAGAACCTTGCTCAACCCACTTTCACCCTCCATCATCATATGGCGAGTCATATAGGATATAAGATGCGACGCTAGTCCCTTTCTGGAAGACGACAAAGTTAGATTTTTCTCCTTGTTAAGAAAAATTGCGTTTATCTTCCAAGCAACGAACTATTTTGTAAAGAACCGGTAGAGAGGCAAAGCATTTGCATCTGTAAATAGCAGCCAATCTGCGCTTAGAACCTTGCTCAACCCACTTTCGCCCTCCAACCTAATTCGAGAATACAAGACTTCACTGAACGCAGTCGGAAGGCTAAATTCACTAATTCTTGTCTTGGTCCCAGGTCACAATGGGATCACGGGAATGAAATCGTCGATGAAGTAATGCAAGGCTCAAAGGAGAGTTTTTCAGAACCCAAACCTACGTTAGGTGTGCCTGCGTCCTCGGTTAGGGCTTCCGTTGATAGTTGAGCATAACTGCCGGCAGACCAAATAAATGCCTCCCGACGTCTCTAAGAGAAAGCAGGAAAGTAAGTAAGCAGGCTGCTTACTGACGCTGTGACGTGCACTACACTTTTGCTAAGCACTTAAACGTGCTGAGGATAAGGGATACGATATCATGCGATTCTTCCTTTGAAACTGAAGACGACACGGCGGAGCACTACCTCTGTGAATGTCCGGCTTACGCTCGCATCAGGATGCAGGTAATCAGCGTTGGTGTGGTGGGTGCTGGTACTGTAGGCACATTATAACTGAAGCTCTTATTCACCTTTATTCGAAAAATTGAAAGTTTCCATTTAAAGTTACTTACAAGAAGTTAAATGAACTCATTCTTGGCATGGATGCTTTATTTCGACAGAAAAAAAAGAAACATAGAAAAAAAGCTGAACATTTTATTAGTGCTTAGAAAAATATGTATATGCCTAGAAATCGGAGCCTTCGATTTCAGTTGAACATGTGAGCTTAGGATTCACGTAAATGAATATGTGTTGACGTGTTAAAATATTTATGTAGTCTCATATTTGTATGTTATTTTATCGTTTTTAGTTTCCTGATCTATTAGCATAATTATTTTAGTTGTTAAACTGTGTTCGGAGTGGTAGAGTGGATAGTGGCCCGGATGAATGGTAAGTAGGTGAGTGATTGGTTGCTGAATAGTTCAAAGTGACTGGAAGGAGAACGGGTGGTTGAAATTGAAATTGTTCATTGATTCTTGAGAATTATTGTAGAAATTGTTTGATGATATAATATATTAAAACTTCTTTATATGAAATATTTTCTCTATTGAAGCAATTTTCCAGTGTCTTATTTAAAAATATTTAAAAGTCAGCTTAATTGCTTTGCTAACACAATAAGAGACGACCTTATTCACGAAAGTGAAATAAAGCTGGTTTTTTTTAATCATTTGTTTTGTTTCATTATGTTATATAATATTCTAGCGTTGGATATAACGTCGCCGGATATAGCGACGTATCGGATATAACGACTAATTTTCGAAAATAAATAATCGTTGTTGAAAACGAAATAAAACACAAATTACATACACATTTTTGTATGTACACACGTGTACCCGAAAATTTCTTGTTAATTTTTGTGATTTTGCATTGACACTATACAAGGTTAGAAATTTGAATCAAAAAGAAGATGAAGCTAGAAATGATGAAGAGCCCAAAGAAAACTTTAGTACTCCTACTGTAACAGAAGCAGTAAAAGCAGTTGAATTGTTGGGAACTATTACCTGCTTTAATAATGAGTTTAGTATAACGGTAATAAATATCCTTTCTGTTTTAGGACCAGCTTAAAACTCTACTTATTTAAATTGGCTGCGTAAGAAACAAACAAAAATTAAGTTTTATATATTATATATATATATATAGAATTATTTCCTTTTCTTTGTGTTTTTCTTCACTGTCACTGCCACTGGACAATTATTTCTGAAAATACAAATACGCAAATACACTTAATCCTCGCTTTGGGTCGTTAATTGGGACAAGAAAAACACGACACAAATCGAAACACCGCAAATCGAATTAACGATTCCCATGTTCTTTCACTACTTTTGCTATATAGGTAGCAGAATAAAATATATCATTAAAAATCTAAATGTTTATTACTTGTAATATGTTCTGTTTAATTTCATTGTAACCAAAATATTAATTCAAATAATAGGAACATTAATATTTCATAAAACTATATAAATTAGTTAAAAAATGAAAAAAGAAATACAGAAAATGTAGCTTCAATATTAAGGACATTTTAAAGTTTCAATGGACATTTCTGTTGACTGATTTGTTTGTCGTGTTGATTTTGTTAAAAATTGGTCCATAGTTTGTTGAGTTCACTTTTTTATCCAAATAAATTTCCTTGTAACAATTGAACACGTCTGTCACAGATTTTGTTACTTTTTAACTACGTTGTTCAGAAAAAATTTCCATTGCCTGTGAAATAAGTTGCATACTTTTCGAAATAAGAACACTTGTTTATTTCTTTTCTTCAACAACCACTTCAAGTGCAACAATATCATCTCCCAAAGCGTGTTCAACATTCATCCCAGTCAAGTGTTCGTTATTAAACTCTTCATCGTGCGATATCAATAACCCGTCAATATCGTGCTCCTCCATATCCTCAGTTTGCTACTGCTGCTAATTCGGTAAATTCTCTTCGAACGGTTGGTACATCATCAACTTCTGCTATATCGTTACTACTGCATTTTGGCCATATTTGATGCCAACTTCCGCTCATACATGATTTTCTTACTTCTATCCATGACAAATTGATGTTTTCGATAGCCATCATGATATTATAATTTTTCCAGAACTCTTTCATGGCAAGTTTATTTTATACATCAATTTCTGCGATAAGCTGACTAAACGTACGTTGTAGATAATAACATTTAAAGTTAGATATTAGTCTATTATGTTTTGATCCATTGGTTGTATGATGGAAATGGTATTTGGAGGCATAAAAACAACTTTTATATTTTCAGGAAATTCATCTAAATAAATTGGGTGTCCAGGAGCATTGTCTAATATCAACAACATTTTAAAATCAATATTTTGAACAGAACAATAAGCTTTTAAGTCAGGAACCGCGCAATTTTCTACCCAATCTTTAAATAGAGCTGCAGTCATAGCTCGCAAGCCAATAAATCGGAAAATCTCACTTTTACAGATTTTTAAAAGCTTTCGGATATTCAGAAAAGGCTTAATTTAAAAATTGCCTTCTGAATTTCCCCCTACAAGAAATATAAGCCGATCTTTGCTGACCTTATACACAGGACAAGATTTTTCAGATTTGGAAATATAAGTTCTCCCTGGTAGGTGTTTCCAAAACAAACCTGTTTCATCGATATTCAGAACTTGCTTAGGAGAATATCCACCTTCTTCAATAATGTCCTTAAATTGAAGTTTTAATTTATTTGCAACTGAAATATCTGCACTAGCTGCTTCTCTTTTCAACGCGACATTATGTAAATTTGTTCGAGTTTTGAAACGTTCGAATATCCACCACTTGATAAACGAAAACTATCTTTAAGATCATTTAACAAGATCAAGGCTTTTTTTTTCCATAACCAATCTGTTGAGTGGCATCCTTCGCTGATTTTGGTTTTCTATCCAAACGCATTTGTACCATAAGAGGACTTCTTTTCTTTGTAATTTGTTTAGACTCTAATGGTGTAGCAGTCTTAACAAACTCATTAATTTTATCAGCATCGCGGCTACAAATTGTCCTTACTGTGATGGGAGTTGAATCAAACTTCTTGCAATGTCAACAGCTTTTTCCGCAGATTTGAAACATTTTAAAATTTCTAGTTTTAATTCCAAGTTAATTAAATTTTTTTTTTTTTTCGTTTTTCTCCAAACTGACTGACTTTACGTACATATGATCATAAATCTTAAACTTGGGGAATACCCATTTTACAAAAAAAAAAATAAATAAATAAATAAAAATCGTCGCAACTTTGAAACCACAAAATTTTGTGAATGACACAAACTGAAATAAAAACGATGCAGCTTCCAAACTATGATAATTTTTAAACGATGCAACTTCAAAACGAAGCAAATCGAAGCAACGCAAACCTTGGTTCTGGTGTACGTATAAACATTAATTTTTTAAAAAGGATATATTTATATTAGGTTGTACCATATGAAATGTCAGATTTCCACTCAATTCGCAGATGAACCTCTCGTGTTAAAACCTGCAGCAGAAAGGGCAATTTTTTTCTTTTCTTTATTTATAAAATAAATTGGTACGTGTGTTTGACGTGTGAGATTTTAAGGGCTCGTTGCAACTACAATAACTTTTTTCTAGAATTGTTTATCATGCTGTCGCCGGCTAAAACTCGGGGACTCTCTTCCTCTATAAATTTAAAACGGAACATAATACGTCTCTAGTAGCAAAAAACATTAATGTTGCCGGCTAAAACTCGGGGACTCTCTTCCTTTATAAAATTAAAACGGAACATAATGCGTCTCTGGCAACGAAAAACATTAATGTTTTTTTACATTTGCAACATATAACCACGTGTGAAGAAAAATGGGTTTCGTATGACTAACATACAAGATCTGGGTGGTGGTTGTATACAGAAGAAAAACCAAAATTCGTCCCCAAACTCGTTCTTCACCTGAAAAGTTTGCGGTGACAATCTGGTGGACATGGAAAGGACCAAATCACTTTTTATTTCTTCAACCAGAGGAAACGATAAATGCAGTTAAATATTATGATGAAATCGAAATACTGCATGCAAAATTGGCTGAGAAGCAACCTGCGTTGGCAAATAGGCATGGTCTGATCCTATTGTCTCTGTCTCTGTCAGTCAATCGCCGCTTAAAGACTTGTGTGAATTAGCGTAATTTTGTTAATATATTGGGTATATATTTTAATTCGTCCGGTTTTTTTTTTTCAAAATTTGAACGTTTATTTAAGAAAAACATGTACAATAGTATTATTCAAAGTATTGCCCATCTGAAGCTATGACTTTTTCCCATCTTTTTGGCAATTTGTGGATCCCATCCCAAAAGAACTGCGCCAGCTTGGCAGCCAAGAATGAGTCAAGCCAATTTTCGATATTCTGCTATGATGTGAACCGTATTTCAGTGAGGGCGTTCTGCATCGACCGGAACAAAAGGTAGTCAGAAGGGAGAAGGGGCAAGGTCTGGCCTATAAGGCAGGTGGGGTAAGACTTCCCATCTACTGTTTTCCAAATAGTTCTTAACCGGAATAGCAACGTGGGGCCGAGCGTTGTCATGGTGGAAAATTATTGCCTCGTGTCTGGTCGCATATTCCGGGCGTTTTTCGGCTACTGCTCTCTTCAGACGGATTAATTGTGTTCGGTAGCGTTGTCCATTGATGGTTTCACCCGGTTTTAGCAGCTCATAATACAGCACACCCATCTGATCCCACCAAATACAGAGTATTACCTTAGCGCCATGGATATTCGACTTTGCCGTTGATTTGGCTGGTTGGCCGGGTTTCACATATGATTTTTTGAGCTTGGGGTTGTCATAATGGATCCATTTTCATCACCAGTAACAATCAAAAATGACTTCCTTTTGTGACGTTCCAGCAGCATTTCGGACATGCAAAACAGCCTTCCGACGTCTCTCGGCTTGAGTTCACGTGGAACCCAATTTTCTTGCTTTTGAATATATCCAGCTGCTTTTAAACCTTTTGAAATGGCTGCTTGAGTGACACTCAAAGATTCTGCGAGCAGTTCTTGTGTTTGGCAACAATCTTCATAGAGTAATGCTTCCAGTTCTTCATCTTCAAACTTTTTTGGCTGCCCAGGACGTTCATCGTCTTCCAAGCCAAAATCAACACTTTTAAATCGTGCAAAGTTCGACATATTTAAGTGAAAAAAAATTATTGTTGTTTACGATTGAAATGACTGGCATATACTGAAATGACGTACAGTGACAGTAGCTTTCCAACGCATGTTCCAATGGAATAATACAAGTTACGCCAGCTCTTACCAAACCACACGAATAGACCTAATACATCATTTTTATTTTCGTTTGTTTACATTCGATGTGTCCTGCCCACGCGGACTAACTTAAACTTTAAATTTTAAATTTTTCATTGGCGTATTTTCTCTATTTTCACACTTTTTGTTAAAAAGAAAGAGATGACGAAACTGATTTAAGGATCACTCTCCGGACGCTCACTTAAATAGGAAAATAAAATCAAAACGCAAATACATTGATGACAACTTCCCATTACTCCCAACAATCTCTTTAAATGATGACAATTTTCCCCGGTATGTAGTAATCAGGATTAGAAAAACTAGGTGACAAACTTAAACCACTCTCTGCATATAACCCTTTCCAAATAAATCGTGGATTGCAAAGACATTTTAAAGGTTAAAGCAATGCAATCCAGCGACCTTCCAGTAAGAGTTTCCAATCTTTTAACGCCTGATAAATTCATCAAGGCCAAATACGTCGATTCTATTCCAGTAAAAATAGCTTCGCACGTTGGACTCGTCTCAATTCAAAGTAAAATCTTTTCCAAACATATAATTGACATACCAGAATATGAGCTGCTGAACGAATTAAAGAAAATATATAAAATAATCGACTAAAAAAAAGTTAAAACTGATATAGTCCCATCAGGTGCCGCAGTCATTACCTTTGATCTCATTAAATGTCACACCAAAAACAGGTGCAATAGTTCACCAACTTGCAAAAATTATTGTTCACCCCTCCGCACGATGAACGCTCACGAATTCATTGTACTAACTGCAGGGACGATACTCGCATATCTTCCGACCCAGCATGCCCAACTTTTCTGCGACATAAATCCGTCAACAAAATCAAAGTCAAAATAATAAATAATAAAAATAAATAAAATAATAATAATAAATGAACAAAATAATAAATAATAAAAATAAATAAAATAATAATAAAAAATGAACAAAAAAACAGACACTAAGCTCAATGCATCCAACTTACAAGACTCCATTTCTATCCAATCTCTCCACTGATCTTCCAAAATCAAACCTACCACAGCCAGAATTTGACCAAGTCATATCATCCCACCAAACAAGCACTTCTTTAAGAACTCAAACAGCCTCTCTTACACCAATACCAGACGATGACGACATATAATTTTAACAGTACAGACACTGACTCTGCTGTTCGAGGGTTGAATCGCTCGCGCTCATTAGAGAGCTCGAGTGATCTAGCCTCCGAGCAGCGGAGTCATAAAAATAATTCACAGAAGAACTTGACTAATTCAATTTCATCGTAAAGGCACACAACATTTAAATCTCTCCAGTGGAATATAAAAGGTGAGCCTTAATGTTTTGATAAAAGAACTTTCGCCTTGTGTTATATCTCTTCAAGAGACGCATTGTGCGTTTGGTTCTACTCCCCTTGAACCCAATCCACATAAAGGTTATTTTTAAAATTTCTTTCACAATACAACGGCAAAGCAAGGTATTGGTGTCTTAATAAAAAGTAGTATTACTCATAACTTGCTCAATATCAATTCTAATATTTTAACGATAGAAATCCAAATACCATAAATTTTCAATAGTTTCTCTTTACATTCTACCTGATCAACAATTTTCACAATTTTCACGACCTTGAAAATATCTTTAATCAAGTCTCCACCCCCGTTTTATTTGTTGGTGACATTAACTCCTGAAGCTTTCTTTGGGGCTCCCCATCTGCGAATTCCAGGGGAGCTATTTTAGAGGATTTACTGCTTAACTCAAACCTTATGGTATTAAATGACAAATCAGTATAGAAGTATTAAGTGTCTAGAAATATAAAGAGTGTCTAGAAGTATGAAGAGTGTCTAGAAGTGTAATTATTTTCGTCCGCTTAGTTTTTCAAGTTTTTTTGCTTTCTAACCACGGTTATTTCCTGCCATTTTTATCCAAAGCCTTTGTGCCTTTAATAAGTAATCAAATCAAAGGATATGGTATATTGAAATAAACAAACTTATATGCCCGTATCAGTCGAGTTTTAGATCAGGACATAGTTGTATTACTGCATTGTATCTGATTATGTTCGACAAGCTATCAATGAGGAAAAATTATCAATAGTAACGCTTTTGGATTTCTCCAAAGCTTTTGACTCAGTTATCCCGTCAATTTTATATAGTAAACTTGTAACTTTTTTCAATTTTTCAAACTCGAGCAATAAAATTATTCTATCCTATCTCACCTCCGTCCTATGAACATTGGAGTCCCACAGGGATCAATTCTTGGTCCTCTTCTTTTTTCCATGTTCATTAACGATTTGCCGTCTTTATTGTCCCATTGTAATTTTCACATATATGCCGATGACGTTCAGTTGTATTATAGCTTTCCTTTAGGACTTGTCGAGGATGCCATTTTGAAAATTAATGATTGCCTGTCTGCAATTGCCAATTGGGCTTCACAAAATAAACTAATGTTGAACCCCACCAAAAGCAAGGCAATCTATATATAAAGTACCCCATCTCGATGATATCGTCCCTATTTTCCATTCAGGAAAATCAGTATTCAATGTGAAAAACCCAGGTATCATCTTCAGTAGCAAATTATCTTGGGGTGATCATATTAACAGCACTGTATCCAAAATATATGCTTCAGTTAGTTGCCTCTTTCTTCCAACTGCAATTAAAGTAAAGTTAGCTAGGGCCCTCCTAGTGCCAATTTTAACTTATGGATGTGAACTGTTCTCGGATATAGATTCGATCTCATCCCGAAAGCTCCATCTGGTTTTAATTCGATTGCTCGGTTGATCTTTAACCTTCGCAGGTTCGACCACGTATCTTCCCATTCCCGTCAAATTTTGAGATGCTCTCTTGACAGCCTTTTCAAGTACAAATGCTGAATTTATCTCGCCAATTTGATCTATAAAAACGACCATCATATTTATTTGAAAAACTTGCATTAACACCATCCGCACGCTACCCCTCATTTACCTTGGCGAAGACAATTTTTCATTCGTGCCGTCAGTTTATGGAACAATTTACACATTGATATCAGGTCGAATATCGAAACTCAAAAAAATGTCCTCAGCAATCTTTTATTATTTTTTTAATATTTATTGAAATTTCTCCAAAAGATACATAGTTACAATTCAATCTAACTCTAAAAACTTAATCTACTAAACTTCTTATACTCTTTTTCTAATTCCTTTTAATTTAATTGTATTTATTTCCTTTGTATTAGAACTTTCTTATTGTCTGTCTTTAAAATTCTTTATTAATTAAATTTAAGCACTCTATGCATATATTTTACCTGTACATAATCTATAAGAATCTTTTATTTTCTCAAATGTACAGTGGTAACTAAATAAATAAATGAAATGAAAATGAAATGAATATCAGCTACTCATTTCTCCACACACAGAACCTTTACACACATTGACATCACCCGTTGTTCACCAGAACTTTATCCTTCACAACAATGACCACTTTCCAATTATCACAAACGTTGCAATAGACCCCGCTTATCCAAACGCGAAACTAATCCCTAAATTTAAAACTGATTGGGCCAACTGAGACAAGTTTAAGATGTATATCACCTTGATTCAAAAAGTTCCCGGTGGCGTCATCGTGTGGCGCTCCCATTGTTTCGATTTGAGTTTTTTGTTAAGTTGGTACATCTGTTGTTGACATTCCCTCTAAATCTTAGCGTCATCAAGAGAAGATGATGAACGCAGTGACAGACCATCGACATCGAAAACCGATGAAAACATTGATGAAGTAAAAGAGATGTTGGTCAATGACCGCAAATTAACCATCAGTGAGATAGCGAAGGACTTCAACATTGCCTATGGATCCGTCCAAGACATTTTGGATAATAATTTGGGTTTCCGTAGTATAGCAGCAAAGTTGGTGCTAAAAGACCTCAATTTGACTCAAAAAAGAGACGTGTTGACGTCGCTAATGGGGTGATTTGCGAGGTTGAATCCGATCCCACATTCATCAAAAGGATCATTATTGGAGACGAGACGTGGGTTTATGAGTACGACACGCAACCCAGACATCAGGCAAGTGAATGGCGTTCACCAAATGAGCCGAGATTGTGCCGATGCCTTATTACAGTTAGATTTTTAACACGTTACTCTGTTATCGGTTAATGTTCGGTTAAGGTTATTTCTCTGCAACCCTTTCACTTCACAATGGTATCCCTCAAGGATCCCCTTTGTCAGTGGTTCTTTTCATTATAGCTTTTGACGAATTAAGTTCAATTGTCGCAAAATACAAACATATGTAAGTTCAATGATCTAGAAAGAGCTAAAACTTTCCTATCCGAAGTACTTACAGAAATATTTAATTGGACCTCCGTCTCTGGTGCCAAGATAAATAAAAGACCCACCAACTAATTTTAAGTTTGAATAATGTTAACGTGCAAAATGTTAATAATTTAAGAATCTTAGGGGTGATATTTAATAGATACAACCGAAAATTACATTGCACAGACCTTAAGAAGAGTCTAGGTGGGATAGCCAACATTGTTAACTGTTTAGGTTGTAAAAGATTGAACGAACACATAAATTATGCTTCTAATATTACCAGAGCTTTAGTTTTAAGTAAAATTGATTATGGATTGTTCATATATGGAAAATGGCACATAACAACGCTTAACCTCCTTAAACCGACTTACCATCAAGCAGCGAGAAAGAGTATCAACGCATATCGAACATCCAGAAATCAAAATATGATGGCAGAAGCAGGACCGCCTACTTTAGAAGAAAGAAAAACTGAGTGTATTACGAAACTTCTTGCGAAATTCTCCTCATATAATTCCATAATTGACAAGGATATTACCGCTGTTATAAGATCAAAAACAACTAAGCATAGCTCGAATAATATACAGCGCAAGTGAATTTGATCTTCCCATCAAACAAATGAAATATTACTTCCCATCTTACCCACCATGGTACATACAACAATCCTCGGTCCTACTGACGCCGACTGAAGATAAAAAAGGCAATACAAACAGCGGTATTTACAAGGCATATACCTTAAAGAACTTAAATCTAATGGATGAAAACCTATCTTCAGAGACGGATCTAAATCTACATACCCCACATCCTTTGCCGTCAACTCAAAGAGCGGAGCTCTATTAAAAGAAGGAATATTGCCAGAAAACACATCAATTTTCACATATGACGGCAAATTCTTGCAATAATGCGCCTGCCCTAACCTTCGATAACTCACAAAGCATGATATACAAAAACAGATCATCCAAAAGATTAAAATGCATCGAATTTTAAATTGGCAAATCACCAAAACTATTACGCTAAAATAAACACAGCCGTTCCATTCCCATCTACCCGACATCCACTTCTAAAGCAATGAACTCCAACTTCGTCCGTCTTCACATAGGCCACACTATTCAAACGCATCAACACACCCTAAAGAAGAAAAACTCACTACTGTGCATAGTCTGCAATAAAATAATTGACATTGCTCATATTCTCTAACAAATTCCATGCCAAATCTCCAGACGTTTTAATTCCATCTTGCTTGAAAATCAATCAGTCTACCTATTACTTAATACAATCAACCATGAAATACAATCAACCATTAAATACAAACAACCATTAAAATATAACAAAAGTTTACAAAGTCCTCCAAAATGAGAATTTAATCATATAATATAAAATGTTTTTATAGAATTTTTATCACTTATCATAGTTTCATTTATTTATTTTGAGCTGAAATCCTCTGCAGCTACTGCTCAATTCAACTGCTGTATTAGCTTGAGAATTTATTGTAATGATAATGAAACAACAATTACACAATAATAATAACAAAAAAATAATAATGATAACAAAATAATAACAATAATAATAATAATAACAATAACAATATTGTTATGCTAATAAAATAGTAACAAAAACAATATTGTTATGCTAATAAAATAACAACAACAGCAATAGCAATTGCAAAAATTATACCAATAACAATAATAATAATAATAATAGTTAATAATACTAATAATAATAATAATAATAATTAATAATAATAATTAATAATAATAATAATTAATAATAATAATAATTAATAATAATAATAATTAATAATAATAATAATTAATAATAATAATAATTAATAATAATAATAATTAATAATAATAATAATTAATAATAATAATAATTAATAATAACAATAATTAATAAGAATAATAATTAATAATAATAATAATTAATCAAAACAATAATTAATAATAATAATAATTAATAATAATAATAATTAATAATAATAATAATTAATAATAATAATTAATAGTAATAATAATTAATAATAATAATAATTAATAATAACAATAATAATTATTAATAAAAATAATTAATAATAATAATAA